>LOEQ01001478.1:257916-268924 GCA_001685075.1 Bramus lutescens | reverse complement strand
TCTCTCTCTCTCTCTCTCTCACACACACACACACACACACACACACACACGCACTTCAGCCTACCTTTTTTGGTACAGCCGAGCTGGCATGTTTAACGCACACTGCAGGCATCGTCCAATCACAGCATCCTCTCCACCTCTCAGTGAGTCCCTATCCTGTTGTTATTTCCTCCTTATTGAAACAGTCCCCATTGGAGACAGGCAGGAGACTTTCCGGAAGGTAGTAAAACTTACAAAGCTCAGGGAACTGAGAAATATTTACCAGATTCACAAGGCCCCTCCCAAAAGGTTATACCAGCCGTGGGTTGTTGGTAAGGGAGGAAGCTGTCCCGTGGTACTGCCTGCCAGGTGTGTGGGGGTAACTTCCCTGGGTTGTCACCCATGCTGGGCTGGGCTTGGCTTTTTTTTCAGCTGCCTTGAGTCACCTAATGTTTCTGTGTGTCACCCCAGTAAACTCACTGTTCGCTAAGTTAGTCTTGACAGTATTTGCTCATTTGGCTGGTGCTTGGGTGTCCTGTCTAGGGAATAGGCTCTTATTTACAGCTTTCCAGGAAACGTCACTCAATAGCTGTCGGACCCACTTCCTGGCGTTGGCTTTCCCAGGTGGTTTTCCTTTGGTAGCCAAATGGCTGAGGTCCATGCGAGCCTCACATTTACCTGCCACACCTCTCAGAGCAAACAGGTTTCTTTCCCCGAGCCATGAGTGAGTCAACCACACCCCTGCTGTGTACCTGAGCAATTTTCAACTCATCTTTAACATTTGATTCCTAAGCAGAGAAGCAAGAATGAGACATACTAGGGGTGAAAGGCTCAGAGTGGTCAGTGTGGGAAAGGTTGGTTGGGTGAAATAAAGCAGTCTTCTTGAACCCAATGCTTAAGCTTTAGAAGCTGTTAAGATGTAAGAGTGTACCATACTGGAAATATGAGAAGCTCAAGGGCTTTTAAGAGTGTGTGTGTGCTCGCGCGCGCGCTCGGTGTATGCCATGGAGTGTTTGTAGAGGTCAGAGAACAACTTGTGGGCATTAGTTCTCTCTACCCATGTGCACCCTGGGAACTGAACTCAGAGCTGGCAGTAAACGCCTAAACCTGCGGAACCACCTCATACTGTGGAATATTAGCTGAAGATGTGTTTCATTTGTTTATGCTATGGAATATTTGTTTAATGATGCAAAGATGTCTTGTCCGCTTTTATGTTACATTTGTTTAATTCTGTGAAGCAGTCTTACTTTGCCTGTCTAAAACACCTGATTGGTCTAGTAAAGAGCTGAATGGCCAATAGCTAGGCAGGAGAGAGGGATAGGTGGGACTGCCAGGAAGAGAGGATAAATAGAACAGAGAAGAATGGAGAAGTGAGAAAAGAAAGAGAAGAGAATGCCAGGGGCCAACTACACAGCCACACATCCAGCCAGAAGTAAGAATGAAGGAAAGGCATATATGGAAAAAGATAAAAGCCCAAAGGTAAAATTTGGTAGACAGGATAATTTAAGAAAAGTTGACTAACTGGGCAGTGGTGGTGCACACCTTTAATTCCAGCACTACGGAGGCAGAGTCAGGCAGATCTCTGTGAGTTTGAGGCCAGCCTGGTCTATAAGCGAGTTCAGGACAGGCTCCAAAGCACCAGAGAAACCCTGTCTTGAAAAAAACAAAACAAAACAAAAAACCAAAGAAGAAAAAAAAGCTGGCTAGAAGCAAGCCAAGATAAGGCTGGGCATTCATAAGTAAGAATAAGTCTGTGTATTTATTTGGGAGCTGGTTGGTGGGCCCCCAAATAGTAAAACAAACAAACAAACAAACAAACAAAAAACAACTATAATCAGGCTAGCCCATGATCAAGGTCTTAAAACAGATACAAGGAACTTTCTTTGTTAGTCCTTTTGAATTCCCCTGTTGCACCCTCTCTCCCTCATCTATTCCTGTGTGTTTTAGAAAAGCAATTGAGAAAACCTTTGCTGAGGGTTTGACGCATCCTAGCAGCATAAACAAGAGAATAACACTCTTCTGGTTCCTCCAGACACTAGAGGCCAGAAGTGATGGGGTATGGCAATAATACAAGAAGAAGGGTGAAAGTGGACTGTTTTGAGGGAGGGAGAAAAATCCCAACAAGATCATTTCAAAAGTAGTTAGATTATCTTGTCCAAAATATGCTGTTACCAAGTGTAAAACTCCACTGGTTCCGTCTTGAGCTCTACTCGCTTCGTACTATGGGAACTAGGCTGAAAATTTTAAAACATACACACACACACAGACGGGGCCACAGGGACATCCTTGAGACAAGAATGCCCACTTTATTGTGCTCAGGGGCAGCTTATGTAGTGCTCTGGACACACCCCAGTTCTCAGGATCTTCCAGCTGCAGACTCACCAGAATCCACTCCCCTGCCATCAAGGTCTCTCAAGCTCAGAACAGCTGCAGGCTGCTCAGAGCAGAGGAAAACAAGTTGTTTACAAGAAATTCAGGGTCTGGTGGGCCACAGTACCCAACAATCAAGTAAGCCTAGAGTCTGAGGGAGAGGAGGGGAAATCTTTGAGAGGTTCTATAATACTAAGTGAAGAGGGCTGGGCAGTAGTGGTGCACACCTTTAATCCCAGCACTCAGGAGGCAGAGACAGGCAAGTTAAGTTTGAGACCAAGCCTAGTCTACAGAGCAAGTTCCAGAACAGACTCCAAAGCTACAGAGAAACCACATCTTGAAAGAAAAAAAAAATAAGTGAAGAGAAATGGCACCTTGGCCTTTAAACTACTGTTCATGGCCGTTTTTATTGCTCTACTTCTTCAGTTTTTGAGTCAGAACCTTGTGTTGTTTAGGCAGGCCCTGAGGATTCCTCAAAGTCCTGAGGGATCTGCCTCCACCTCCCTGTTCCTGAGATTACAGGCCTGGCTAGCTATGCGTCTCTTGCAGGAAAATTCCACTGTTCCAGGAAATACACAGAGCACATTACCTAGAAAGAACATTCCTTCCTTGTGGCTTTCCTTTTTTTCCCAAGGGAGGAAAGATTTGTTTTGTCTCATTGTGAGTATAGGTCCATCTTGTCAGTGTGGTAGCTGATGGCTCAGGGATGGGGGCAGAAGCACAGGAAGCCAGCTCATGTCTCTGTGAATCTGGAAGCAGAGAGAAGCTATGGCTTCTTGTTGTTTTTAAATCTTAAAGCAGTTTTGGGGATATCCTATTGGCATTTATCTCACATGTATAATATATACATATATTACAATATATATACATTTTAGTTTAAAAAGTTTTTCTATGATGGCAATTGAATCCAGGGCCTCTTGTATGCTAAATTCCTGAGCTACATGCCCACCTCTCTGGCACTTTAAACTGACAGCATATGGTATTCTTGGAACAAGTATGGTTGTATATGAGTCCTCTGTCACTATTAATGCTAATTTAAGAGATTTGTTTATTTTTATAGGCATGCCTGCATGCATGTATATGTATGTAGTACAAGCATTGGTTGTTCCCTTGTGGGTCAGAAGAGGGTTGGAGGATCCCTTGGGACTGAAGTTGCAGATAGTTGTAAGCTGTCCTTTAGGTACTGGGAACTGAATCCAGGTCCTCTGCAAGAGTAACAAGTTCTCCTAACGGATCCATCTCTTCAGCCCCATCAGTACCTTTTTCACAGAATGAATTCTCAGTGTAGCCTTATCAGTATTTCCATCCCTCATATAGTCACACCCACAGCAGACTTCTATTGATTGCTTTAGGATAGTGATTTGTTAAAGATGATGGTATTAGCTGCTTTAGCAAATTAAATAAATGCAGATAGTTACCATACAGCGAACTTAGAGTGTATTTTTAAAATTTGGGCAAGAAAAAGTCTATAACTAGTGCTGTCTGTAACAACAATGAAAAATTGCTGAGCATCTCCTAGGCATCCCTCCAACATGGTCAATATAATGGCTATCTGTTGTTGCACCAATACAGCATTCTTTTTTGTAACATTGCCCCTCACTCATCTCTTCCAATTTGGAAACCACTGGCCTCAAAATGGTGGTATGAATATAGGCACAAAACTCAGATGGATGCTGAGAACATTCTGTTCCAGAAACGTAGGTGGACGCGTTGTGTTTTTTTACAAGGGCAAAATTTATTGAACAATAATAAACTCATGAGCTACAATGCTTTCATTGGCTTCCATCAACCACATGGTCTTAATTTCTCTTGATAGTTGGGTGTTAGCAGACACAAGTTCTTCTAGTCCAATCTTTTTTAAAATTCATTTATTTTTTTTATGTGCACTGGTGTTTTGCTTACATGCATGTTAGTGTGACCATGTCACAGATCTTGGAGTTACATATGGTTGTTATGGAGGTGCTGGGAATTGAACTCAGGTCCTCTGGAAGAGCAGTCTGTGCTCTTAACTGCTGAGCTATCTCTCTAATCCTTTCTTTCATTCATTCTTTCTTTTCTTTTTGTTTGTTTTTGTTTCTTGAGACAGGGTTTCTCTGTGTTGCTTTGGAACCTGTCCTGGAACTAGCTCTTGTAGACCAGGCTGGCCTTGAACTCACAGAAATCCACCTGCTTCTGCCTCCCAGGTGCTGGAATTAAAGGCATGTGCCACCACCACCCGGTTCCAGTCTTCTTTCTATTCCAATCTTAATTACTAATATTGGTGCTCAGATCAAATATTGAATGGTAAACACACACACACACACACACACAAACACGCACACACAGGCTACAGAATGACTGTAATAGAGTTAAATAGGCCGTGATGGATTTCAAGGAGTTCAAAGAGGTAGAGGGAAAGATGCAAAGAGACTCACTGCAGAGGTTAGAAAAGATGCTGATGTCTTGGCAGTAAAGCTGCTGGAGATACACAGTGTTGCTGTACCACCATCGGGTTAAGCCTGGACCACAGGCTTCAGTGGAGCTGCAGAAGCACGGGACTTAGGGAATTAAGGTGTGGGACCGGCTCCAGATACACATATGGATGAATGACGGCTGGTCATCAAGCAGAGGGAATTGCAGAGAGCAGAGGCCCCGAGGATAGTCAGGAACTCACCAGTGTGCTTCTGCGTGCTGATGCCCCTGCCTGTTTACTCCAGGTCCAGTCTTAGCACAGGAAGGAAAGTTGTTTGTTTTCCTTTGCTGTTGATGCTGGGCTGGAACCCAGAGTCTCCACATGCTAGACAAGCGCTCTCCCACTGAGCTAGAAACGTCAACCTCCAGTAGGTTTCAAGGCGATTCTAACGAAAGCGGCCTTTCCAGGGGCCATGCCATTATAAGGTGAAAACCAAACCAAAACAACTGGAAGGGAGCCTATGTTCATTAATCTTTGCCAACTTAACACAAACTAGAGTCACCTGGGAGGTCAACTGAGGTTCTCCATCAGACGTCAGGCATGCCTTGTGGGACATTTTCTCGATAATGACTGATGAGGAAATGCCAGCCTACTGTGGGGTGTGCCCCTCCAGTGCAAACACTCCGGGGCTGTGAAAGAGAGCAAGCTGAGCCAGCCATGGAGAGCAAGTCAGTATGTAGTGTTCCTACATGGGCTCTGTTTCAGTTCCTGCCTACAGCGTTTCCCTGCATTGAGTTCCTCTCTCTGGCTTTCCTCAGAAACGGACTGTTACCTAGAAGTGTGAAGATGAAATAAACCCTTCTCCTCAAGTTGGTTTTGGTCAGCTTTTTTTTAACTATAGTAAGAGAAAGTACCTAAATCAGATGCCAACCAAGGGTAGGAACATATTCCCAGGGCCATTATAAGGGCACCTGGATCCAGTCTGGTGAGATGAGCCAATAATGAATCTCTCCTATGCTTAATACAATTTGAATCGTTTCAAAAGTCACTACTCTGAATCTCTGGATCCAGAAGCAAAAGTCCACTTCCTGAAGCTGATCTCAGATGGTTGCCACATTTAGCTGGCTGAGTGCCCACAGGAAGCCCAGGGTGGTAGCTTGGGGTGTAGTGGTTGGATAGGAAGCTCTGAGGTGCATCAGCAGCAAAGAAACACAAGAGCAGAGACCTACCATTGAGACAAGCTCTAGCTCATTCCCAGAGCACATCTCTAACCTCAGAATTTCTATTGTCAATGCTTTATACGGCACAGACTAAAATCGCTCTCCTGCATGCTCAGTGGGCACCCTCTAGGTGTGTAATCAGGAACCATTTATCCCTCCTAAAGTCTCACATTTACATGCAACCATTTCTTTACATAGCCCAGTCCTTCTGATAATGACGCACATATGGAAACCAGAAGAAGGGCCCAATGATGCTTGTCCTGTTTCAGGAGATGTAAATGTGGTACTGAGAGTAGAGTTTGAAATCTAGGAAGGACGAAAGTCTCTTTACTTGGCTGTATTATATTAGGGTAGGGATAATGGAAAGGGAAAAGGCCAGCCCATCCCTTCCAAATCAAGTCTGAAGACAGGCATGGTGGTGTTTACCTGTAATCTCAGCAGTGGTGGGGGGGAGGGCAGAAGGGTCAGGAGTTCAAGGTCATCTTTGACTATAAAGATCTTGGGTTATCAAGCAAATTCAAGGCCTGATTGGGCTGCATAACACAGCATTTAAAACAAAGAAACAAATAAAAGGCTAAGGTGACGTCTCAGTCTACTGGCAAATGTGACAAACTGAGCTCTTTCTTCAGAATTCTCTCAGCATTTTCAGCACAGTGCTGAATTCTTGTAATGCCAGCACTGGGAAGCCAGACACAGGAGGACTCGTGAGGTTCAGTAGTCAGCCCGCCTAACCTAATTGATGACCTCCAGTCCCCTGTCTTGCTGGGCACACGCTTTAATTCTACCATTCGAGAGGCAGAGGGAAAGCGGATCTCCATGAGTTCGAGGCCAGCCTCGTCTACAGAGTTCCAGGACAGTCAGAGCTACAGAGAAAAACCCGGTCTTCAAAGCAAAGCAAAACAAACAAACAAAAAGAAAAGAAAGACCCTGTCTTAAAGGAGGACAATGTTCCTGAGGATGACACCCAAAGTTACCCTCTGACCTCCATACACATGTACACCAGCACACACATGAACACATACACACACAAAAACACCCTGAAAGTTTCCTGAGAGTAGAGACCTTGCTCTTTCTGCCTATCATTGTGACACCTAATAACAAAACAAACCTAACAAAACAGTATTTATTGATGAATGAATGGCCAAACGGAGAAATGAATGAACAAAGAAAGCATGGAGAACTTGGGAAGGAAGTGTTATATACATCAAGATTGCCTCCCAGCTCTGAACTTCCCACCTTTGTGTTTTTATTTTGTTTTATACAGAAGCAGTTGACTTCGAAAGGCTCCTTTCTATCCTGTGAGTCTTTTGCGGGCTCACTGATGAGGCAGGATAGAAAGACAGGGAAAACTAAGGGACATGAGGAAGGGAAAAAAGACCCTTGCTCTGGAACCTAATTTGTTGTTCTTGTTGATGGACAATCATAGAATTGCCTGTAGAGATAATGCAGATTTTCCTAAAGACACCTCAAACAAGGTATTAAAAACGGCAAATGAGCTCTGTTCTGAATATTTGTAACCCCAAATCTTCCTGTATTAGCATACTCCTTACCCCTAAATTTAGACAGTATACCTCACTAGACCACAAAATGAAATTCTTTTTTTAAATTTATTTTTATCGTGGTGTGTGTGTGTGTGTGTGTGTGAGTGTGCATGCTTGCGGGTATGCAAGTGTGTTCTCACGCCATGCACACGCAGGTGCCTGTGGAAGTAAAAGAAGGCGCTGAATCCCTGGGCCTGGAGTCAATTCCTACTCCGTGAAGTCTGTGTGTTCCACTTCATACACGTAGGAATTGAGTCACAGAGAGTAGACTGCTAAGTCACAAGGTTTGTGAGTGCTTGAGCTGGGTCTTCAATCCTCCTGGATTTGACAACAGAGTTCTTGTTTGTGATCACTCACTCTCTGAGAATTCCAAAGCCATGTGACACAAGCCATCTGATCTTATAGGGATGATGTGCTTCAAGAAAAGCTTCACAGCTGAAGTGACTTGAGCCATCTTGAAAGACAAGGAGAGCTGAGTTCTGGTACCGAGCATGAGATTTGCATATAAGTTCTGTAAAATGAGGAGCAAGAGGTAGCTTGCGGATCTGGAAGGGACAATTTTTTTGCTTTTGTGGAGTCCGGGGTGTTTCCTAGTGAAGAGTCCTTTTTGAGATTTAGCAACAGCCTATTGAGTAATCACATCCTTTGTGTATTATATCATGTACACACAACAGTCTAGCAAAAGACGAAATGCAGGAATTAACCTCAGATGGCGAGTGAAGCAATCAGGGCTGTGTGTGTGACTCCTTTAAGGCGACAAGTGGTGAGTAAGTGGCAGAGCAAGATGAGGAGCTGGTGGTGTCCTGTGCTCAGGAGGAAGGGACAGGCTCTTCCCAGGATCCAGGCTCTGTTCTGCCCAGCTCCGCACCTGTGCTGCCGTGGGTCCTTCCCTCTGGAACAAACTCCCCTGTACATTCAGAACCAGTTTTATGTCCCACCCACCCTTCAAGGTCCAGCTAATTGTACACCTTTTGTCCAAGCCTTTTCCACATTCTCTCAGCCCACTATCTAAGTGTCAATCAAATAGCTTAGCTCTTTTTTCAACCAGATTTCTGCCCTGAATACCTCCACTGCCTGTGGTAGTTTGATTTGTTGCTTGTCATCCAATGTCCCATTTTGAAATTCCTATTGCCTATTTCTTCTTCTTCTCCTTCTTCAAAAGTTTTCCCTTTTATTTTAATTTCACCTTAAAATTTTCCTTTATATGGGTATATCCTTTGAAAACAAATTTTAAATTTTTGGGGTTTTTTTTTATTTATTTTGAGACAGAGTTGCTCTGTGTAACAGCCCTGGAACTCATTCTGTAGACCAGGCTGACATTGAACTCACAGAGGTCCACCTGTCTCTGCCTCCTGAGTGCTGAGATTAAAGGTGTGCACCACCACCAACACCCAGCAAAGAATTATTTTTTTATTTTATATGTCTGAGTGGTTTGCCTGCATGGATGTCTTTGCAGGACATCAGATCACCTATATAGATGCTTATGATCAGTCAGTGGGTTCAGGTACTCAAATCCGCATCTCCTGGAAGAGCAGCCAATGCTCTTCAATACTGAACCATCTCTCCAGCACTATATCTTGTTTCTCAGCGGAGTGCAAGCTTCACGAGGCAGACACTTCTTTGTGGGCGGGTGTGTGACATGACAGACAGATGTTAACGGTTGGGTGCCTTCCTCACTCATTCTCCACCTTATTTTTGAGACAGAATCTTTGACTGAACTTGGAGCTCACCAATTCAGTTAGACTGGCTGCCAGATACCTCTAGGAATTCTCCTGGCTCTGTGTCCTGAGCACTGGGATTTTAACGAGATGCTCAGAATCCGAGCTTAACTCCTCATGTTTACCTGGCAGTCTTCCATTGATTGAGTCATCCCCACCCCCTCATATTTAAGACAGGGACTCATATATCCCAGGCTGACCTGGAGCTGGTTTATAGCCAAAGGTTGTCTTGAACTCCTGATACTCCTACCTCCACCTTGTGAGTGCTGGCATTATATCCATGCATTTCCATGCTTGACTTAAAGGCATACAGAGCTTTAAAAGAAAAAAAAAACTTTTAGAAAAGATGTATTATTCTATGTGTCTGAGTGTTTTGCCTGCACGTATGTACATGGACCAAGTTCATGCCTGTTGCTCTCAGAAATCAATGTAAGACTTTGGATCCTCTGACACTCTGAGTCACTATGTGGGTGCTGAGAACCAAATCCAGGTCCTCTGTATAAGCATTAAGTACTCGTAAGTGCTGAATCCTCTCTCCAGGCCCCATATAATTCTTTCTGATTACCGTATTCACTTTGGGATCAGAATGCTTGTGACTTGAAACTAGTTCTGTGCTCTCTCCACTTTCTGTTAGACAGGTCCTCTCCTAATTTGAGCAAAACAAATACCTTGCCAACTCATTTCTAAAAGCTTCAGGGGAGAAGGGGTTGTGTGATGTTGGGGTTCACATAGATGTGTTCAGCAATTAATAATAACCAGCACTTAATGAACATTTACTAATTGCTAGGTCCTGCACAAAATACATCACATACATTAACTCATTAGATTCTCTTATGGCAACTATTATTATCCCCCAGAGCAGAGGAAGACACATAGAGGTCACTCATCTAGTAGGTGAGGCAGCAAGAATTCAAACCAAGACTGAGTCATACTCTTAATCATAACACTAAAAATTTATGGGTAACTAAAGTTCTCTGTAATGCTGTAATGTAGAACGATTTCCTTTCTTTGGAAGCTGGTCTGGATTAGGTATTTTGATAGGTGCACAACGCTTTACTAATGTAATTCTTGCAAATGAGTTTATGAAGCAGGAAGAATTTTAAAAGAAGTTGGCTCATAAAGTAGTTAACTCTTTAAATTTCAGTTCCGGTTATCAGAAGATCTGAAAATAGATCAGGTCTCCTGACTTTCAAGGAAAGTCTTCAGAGGAAACTGTATAGGGGAAACCCGGATAGAAACAAGCGGTGCGCACTCGAGACGTCTGCGTAGCGCACGGTGAGGAACGGTGAGAGACAGTCAAAAGGGCTATTCTATTAACACCCACAGAGGAATTTGCTAATGAAGTAAGGGACCTGCCTGTCTAGGGCTTGAATTCAATCCGAGAACCTCTAGGGAGAAAGGGCACAGAGGGCAACCACCACCTGTGCAAGAGAACCGGTAACCGGCTCTGGAGATGGGCTCAGCCCGTCTCTTCCTCCACACGCTAATTGGCTACTTTCCGGGCTCCGCCTCCTCCTCAGTCTGGACCATTAGGCAGCAAAGCTCCACTTAAGACCTGTCTAGGACTCCAATCAAGTGCCCAGCTCTCGAGTTCCTCCGAAGAAGCCCCCTTGACGCTAGCAAGCCGCTTTTCTCTCGCCCTTGATTGGCCATAAGCAGCATGAGGTCCGCCTCCATAGCATTTTGATTGGTCGGACGCCATCAGGCTCCGCCCCGCGGTTCCTCCGGCTGCCCGGCTTCGGCGAGCCCGGTCTTCTCTGCTGGCCCCGCCCTCGCGTGACGGCCGGA
>LOEQ01001478.1:219525-230803 GCA_001685075.1 Bramus lutescens | reverse complement strand
GGTTGTGAGCTACCATATGGTTGCTGGGAATTGAACTCAGGACCTCTGGAAGAGTAGCTGGTGCTCTTAACCACTGAGCCATCTCTCCAGCCCCTTAGCTGGTATTCTTGATGGAAGGGGAGACTATGAAAGGGAACAGGTTTATTAAATGATTACCTTCCAGTTGTGACAGACACATTATTATTATATATTTTTAAATATGTATAAGTCCTTTTCCTGCAAATGCCTTTGACCCATGTTCAGAGGGCATCGGGTCTCCTAGAATTGGAGTTACAGACTCCAGTTACAGTTATAGTAACTGCTGGGAACTACCTCGGATCCTTGCAAAAATCATCAAATGCTTTAAACTGCTGAGCCATCTCTCCAGCCCCAGTATTCCTTATTTTCTTAGAACAGTGATAGAGATAGTGGGACGCGAGGTGGTTTATTTTGCCTTAAGAAATAGGTGAAGTATTAGAAGGAATTATGAGAGAGCTGGTCTGTTCTTCACGTTCAAATAATTCTCCAGAGCTGTCTGAAGAGATGATATCTACTCAGAGGCTCAGCTAAGTCTTAGGCACTTTAGAGTCCAAGTCGATGAAAGATTATTTTAGAATTTATATAGAATCTTTTTAATGTGAAGCATATGGTTTTAAAAATGTTTTTGATAGGTTTACTTAGCAGATTAATGTAGTTTGACAACAAGCCCAGACCTGATGGCTACAAGCTCAGTGATGAGCTGATTATAGTAAAGCACACTTCCGCTTTCTTTTTGGCTCTATCATAACTTAATTTTTTTCTTTTAACTTAACTTTTTACAGACTTAAATTCTATTTACTCTTAAAGAAAAGGGAGACTAAAATTTGTGGGGTAGGGAGTCCATTTTCAGAATGTACTTGTTTGTTTTCAGATAGAGTCTCATGTGTAGCTCTGGTTGTCCTGGAACTTGCTGCTCAAACTCAGAAGTCTACCTGCCACTGCCTCTAGAGGATTATTTGTTCGTTTCATTTTGAATTCTGTGTATATGTGTGCTATGTGTAGGTATATGCATGCCAGTACAGAGGCTTGGATCCCCTGAAGCTGGGGTTATAGGTGGATGTGATCTGCCTAATATGGGTGCTGGGAACTGAACCTGGGTCTTCTGCAAGTGGAACAAGCCATCTCTCCAGCCCAGAATGTACATTCTTAACTCCTGTCTAATAGGGGAAATCCAAGGCCAAAGACTTACTCTACTGAATATGTTAGTGGGTTTTTTTTTTTAATCTTTTGGTGTGGGTGGGTTTGATTTTGATCCTTGAGCATATGCAGAGGATAAAAAAAAAAAACTTAGAAGTATTTTTGTGTTTTTTTCCTTTTCAAGTGGGATTAAAAAGTTTTTCTGGCATCTTCCCCTGCTTTATTATGTTGTGAAGCACGTGGGAGGGCAGTTTTTTCCAGTTTACTAGGAAGGGAAACTATTCAATGGCAGAATTATATGACTGGGTTTTATTTCTGTGGGTCCAACTTTAAAGCAGTTAGTTCTACATTTATGTGCTTTAGTAATTTGGAATCATGAAATAATAGGCCAAACACCAACACTAAGTGACTTTTACCTGATCAAAAAGACTTGAAATAAACATAGAATCAATGCCTTTGCAAATGTATTTTTGATATGTCAGTTAATTAAATATTTACTCCTGAGATATGAAAAGAAAAATTGTGAGACTTTTCTTTAAGTAAATCAGTTAAATTTTTACTGTTTCCTTATTTGTTGGCAGGACTTTGTGTCATTGTATCAGGATTTTGAAAACTTCTATACAAGAAACCTCTACATGAGGATAAGAGACAACTGGAACCGACCTATTTGTAGTGTGCCTGGAGCCAGGGTGGATATCATGGAGAGACAGTCCCATGACTACAACTGGTCGTTCAAGTGAGTCATTTTAGAAATCATTTCTTACCAACAAAGGAATTTGGGTATTCTCTCAAAGCAAAAGCAGCAGCTGAAGATACAATATGATTACTTTCCTGGCAATACTGTCCTCCTTGTTCTTGGAATACTTTTTGGAGGGAGTGCAGGGATGCTGGGCAAGTGCTATACCAGTGAGCTACACACACCACAGCCCTCATTGAATTCAAGTGCTATACTAGTGAGCTACACACACCACAGCCCTCATTGAACTCAAGGGCTGCACTAGTGAGCTACACATACAACAGCCCTCATTGAACTCAAGTGCTATACCAGTGAGCTACACACACCACAGCCCTCATTGAACTCAAGGGCTTTTTTCCTGTTTCATTCGGTTCTTTTGTTTTTATTTTGTTGTTTGTTCTTTTATGGTTTTTTTGAGACAAGGTTTCTCCATGTAGCCCTGGCTGTCCTGAAAATAGAATGGGTTGGCCTCAAACTCAGGCATTCACCTGTCCCTGCCTCCTAAGTGCTGGGATTAAAGGTGCGTGCCACCACCACCGCTGTCCAGCATTGTTTATTTTTTGAAACAGGATCTCATTATGTAGCTATGGCTGTCCTGAAACTCACTTTGTAGACCAGGTTGATGCCAAACTCACTTTTTCTTTTAAGATTTATTTATTATGTATATAGTATTCTGCCTGCATGTAGTCCTGCATGCCAGAAGAAGGCACCAGATCTCATTATAGATGACTGTGAGCCACCATATGGTTGCTGAGAATTGAACTCAGGACCTCTGGAAGAACAGCCAGTACTCTTAAGCTCTGAGTCATCTCTCCAGCCCTCAAACTCACTTTTTAATACACAAAAATGGGATCATATGTTATATATATATATTTTTTTTTTTGCTAACATACTGGCAACATCTTGCCTATGTGTATGTTCACTATAAGCTCATTGTTTGTAGTGGCTAATACCTACATAGTATTCCACAGTGTTGGTGTGCCATCCCTGGCCATTTTATGCTAGTCAGTCCCAGATCCCAGGCACTTAAAAGCTCAGCACTTCTACTGTCAGTCTTCTGGACCATGACGTCCTTACCGACTGAGCTTCCATCATAGGGGGGCCATCACTGGTCCCTGGGTCAATGGGAAGACATTAGCTCCTAAAGGATCCTTGTGTGTGCGTGCTCACATGTAGAATTGCTGAATCAAAACAGATATAATTTTCAGTGAATAAGTAGTACCAAATTGCCCTCTAGAAGAAAATATTGAATGAAGGCTAGTTTATAAGAATGTTCTAAGCCAATGTTGGCTATCACACTCTATAATTTTATCACTGTTAATAAATTAACATTTTTAAAAAATAATTTTTATTCTTTGATGATTTCATGCTTGTGCTTGTTAGATTTTGTTGTACCTTTCTTCTCCCCTGTTAGTGATGAGTCTGTGCTCCTTTTCTACAGATAGTGTCCTTTCTGTCTCTCTGTGTAGTGCTTTTGTGTTACCAGTGTATTATGTCACCCTAAGTATTAGGCATGCTGTGAGTATCATTAAGTTTTATACTATTGAAACACAGGTACACAGGGAATATAATTAAAGGTGTTATAAACATGGGTTCCTACAACTATCTTGGATTTGCGAGGAACACTGGATCATGTCAGGAAGCAGCTGCTGAAGTTCTCAAGGAGTATGGAGCTGGAGTGTGCAGCACTCGCCAAGAGATTGGTAAGTATGAGCTCAGGGTGAGTTAGGCCACATACACACTTTCTTTTCCTCAAGTGATGGATAATCTTAATATTTGCAACACATTTTGTGATGGATCCCAGTGTGTTGCATATACATAATGTCCATAGCAAAGTTTTGTATTTGTTTCATTTATGACTTTGTTGGATTTTGTTGTTTCGTAACTCTTAGAAGTGCCACTTATTGCATAGGAACTCTCAGAACTAATGTGCTTTCATACTGGCATGCTAGGGCTGATAATCCATAGTTATGTTCTGAGAATTAGATAAGCTAATTCATGTAAAGCACTTGGAACAGAATTAGATACTCAGTAAATGTAAATTGTGTTACAAATCTGTAAAATGTGAAAGATTAACCATCTTTTAAATTTTTTGATTTTATGTGCATTGGTGTTTGGCCTGCATGTGTGTCTGCATGAGGGTATCAGATCCCTTGGAACTGTACTTATAGACAGCTGTGAGCTGCCATGTTGGTGCTTGGACTTGAACCCAGGTCCTCTGAAAGAGCAGCCAGTGCTCTTTTTTGTTGTTGTTGTTGTTTTGTTTTGTTTTAAGACAGGATTTCTATAGCTTTGACTCTCCCGGAATGTGCTCTATAGGCCAGGCTGGCCTTGAACTCAGAGATCTGCCTTCTGAGTACAGAGATTAAAGGAGTGTACCACCACCCCAATGCTATTACCCACTGAGTCTCCAGTGCTGGAGGAGCCTCAGAGTGTAGCACAATTCTTATTGATATTAATAATAAAAACTCAGAGTCAGATATAAGGTTTAATGCTGAAGATCAGAGAAGCAGAGCGGCCAGCCACTAGAGCATTCTTACCTCTTTACCAATGTTCAGACTGCATCGAGCCAGTCTCCTCCCACCTTATCTTCCTCTCTCCGTCCAGCCATATCACTCCTGTCTCCACCTGACTCCCAAGTACTGGGACCACCTTTGTGTGAGCTCTTTTTCTCTTTGAGACTGGATCAATTTCGTGTAGCCCAGGGTTGCCCTGAACTAACAGAGATCTGTCTGTCCCCCAGGTCCTGAGATTAGAGGTCTGTGCCACCACTGCCTGGCTTCTAGTGGCCTAGCTCTGCATTCTGATCTTCAGGCAAGCTTTATTTGTTAGAACACAAACAAAATATCACTGCTGAGGAGGTTTGAGAAGCATGTTCTTTTTACCGTAGTTCTCTGTGTACTCTGTCTCCTGCTTTAGTCTGAACCGATTGCTCTCAGGACGGTTTTACAATTACATTCTGGTATTTCTTTATTTGGGGTGAGAGGAGCCATTTTAGGAATTTTGTTCCTATGTCCGATCTGGATTCCTTATTCCCTGTTCCTTCCTCTCAGTAACAGATCCCTCATTGGTAGAGCTCATTGTCTAGTGCCCTCCTGGGTGTGCAGGGAATTGAAATACAGTATCAGAAACTGTCTTTCATGTGATATATTGCTCAGCTAGTCATTCTGGCACTACCACATACAGGGTTGAAAATGTCTTGTGAGGAGTGCGGCTGGTCAAGTATGATGCTATTATGGTTCATAGTGTTTTTGTGTAATTCCTTCTCTCCAGATTTCTAACTAGAAAGACTTTGCTGTTTAGAAAACTTTGATGGGGATAAATAATACATAAACATGGTTAGTAATTCCCAAAGGACCCAAAGGCATGCAATGAAAAATCTACATGCTGCATGTGGTTCAGCCATGTAATTCCCCTTCCTGCAGAAATGGATTCTACTGTTGTTTTTCTGGGCCTTTGTTTGCTTTGCATATTCTTGGACACCTTAAAAAATTTAATATTTTTAGTTAACATGCAAAAAAATGGGTATCATTCTTACATTTTAATACATACATACATGCACACATGTGCTTTTACATTGTTCATGTTGTACCCCCAATAGCATCCTTGTTTTATCCCAACTCCTTCCATCCCCTCCTTCCCCCTAAAGCCCCTATTGTGCTTTCATATAATAGTTTATTTAAATTTAGAGTCTACATATGAGAAAATGTTTTTTCCTCCCCCCCCTTTTTTTTTTTGAGATTTTTTCCCCTAGTTCTTAAGACCTCATTTCTTTTGAGTATATCAGGAAAGTCCAGTTTTACCTTGTTATGAATCTCCCTCACAAGCTATGCTGTCTTGCTGGTTTGTGGATCCTTATAAATTGAAGACTCATATTCTTTGATTTCGTGATAATCTCCTGAACGTTTTCTTAGTTATTGCTTTTGAAAAATATGTGCAGATTCTTAGTATTTATCTCCTAATTGTTTTCCTTTCCTGTTTTCTGTCCTTTCATTTTTTTTCTTTTGCTACTGAGAAATTGAGTGGGCAGATCTGTCTATAAACTTGCCCTTCCTCACCATTTACCTGGCAGTACATATACTCACTTCAGTATCTGAAGCCCAGAAGTTCTAAATGATGTTCTTTTACTGTGTGGGTGAAAGAAGGCAGAATTACTGGGTTGCTTGTGCTGGGCTTAGAAGGGACAGTGTGTTACTTTCTTTCTCTTGTCTTAAAAGCTTTATTAAGATATAATTTATATTGGCTGGGTGATGGTGGTGCACACCTTTGATCCCAGCGCTCAGAAGGCAGAGCCAGGCAGATCTTTTTGAGTTTGAGGCCAGCCTGGTCTACAAGAACTAGTTCCAGGACAGGCTGCAAAGCTATAGCAAAACTCTGTTTCAGAAAAAAAAATGTAATGTATGTGATGTATAATTTGTCCATTTGAAGAATATACTTCTTTTAGGATTGTTTGCAGAGATGACAGTTGTCGCTACAGTTTAAATTTTAGAATATTTTCATTCCCTCTAGTAGAGCTGCCTGACACCCTAGCATTCACTGGCAGCCAGTGGTCTGCAGTCTTTATTTGCTTCCTTTGGACTCATGTAACATTGTGGCCTTTCATGTGTGGCTTCTTTCACTTAGTGTATATTCACAAGATTGCCTATGTGTAGTATGCATTAGTACTTCATAGACTGCATCAGCATGCCATTCTGCTTTGTGTCTAAGTAACAACCCATTGTGTGCGTATACCAACCACATCGTGTTTATCTCTGCTGGACATTTCTTTTATTCCTTTTTGTCTTTAAGAATATATTTGAGAAATAACGTTTTCATTTCTCTTGCGTATATACTTAAGTGTGGTATTGCTAGATCACATGGTAATGATTAGCGTTTTGAGCTGCTTCCCAGAGCAGCTACACTATTGTATATTCCCATCAGCGGTGGGAGTTTATGGTTTTGGGGGCTTGGTATTAAGAGGAAGAGGGTAAGGTATGCTTAGTCTTGCAGCTATATATCCCAGGCTAGTCTTGAATTTGAGATCCTCCTACAAGTCCTGGGATTACAGATGTGTTCTGCCATTCCTGGCTTTGTGTGTTTTATATATCATGTTTGTAGCCCAGCCTTAACCATTTCCTGCCTTGATTGTTGCTGCCTCTCACTTTAAGCCTGTTTGGAGTTCATGCAGTGAGTGTACTCCTCTCTCATCAACTCATCATCTACTTGGTAAAGACATAGATTTAACCTTGTCTCTCTCAAAGTTCCCAGCTCTGTTGGCTTCCTAGGACTACTATAACAAAGAATGAGAAATAGGGAATTGAGGAGGCTAGAAGTATGAGATCAAGGTGTTAGCAAGGCAAAGCTAACTCTGACAGCACCTTAGTGTTCCCTAGCCTGTGGTCTCATGGCTATCTTCCTGTGTGTCAGACATTGTCATCTTCTGTGCCTCCTCTGTATATGTCTGCTTGTCCAGGACCTTATTTTATCTTGATTATTTTTGTGAAGACTTTCCAAAGTGGCTGTATTCTGAGGGAAAGGATTGGAGTGTTGTTTTGGTTCTGGAGAGTCTGACTCTGGTCTTTGGACATGTTGTGCATCTGTCCCACAGAGCTGCCTCCTCAGCCCCTCAGAATATCTTTAGTGAAACACAGTTTACCCTTTTACATTACACATGCTTGTATTTCTCATGTTTCACTAATTGTGCTAAGGATTACAAGTATTCATAAATGGAGTTTCAGTTCTTGTTCTCCCAGTGTTTTGGAGTGTGTGTGTTACTTTTCAACTGAAAATATCAATAGAATTGTTTTGGTTTTGGTTTTTCAAGGCAGGTTTTCTCTGTGTAGCTCTGGCTGTCCTGAAACTCAGTCTGTAAACCAGACTGGCCTCGAACTCAGAGATTTGCCTGCCTGTCTTCTAACTGCTAGGATTAGAGGCATGTGCCATCACCACCTCACCAGCTCCACCTTTAAAGTAAGTTTTGTAGCTGAAGCTTGAGAAATCACAGGTCACTAGTGTGAGCTAAAGAGCTACACACTGATCGGGTACAGTGAGCACTGTGGATCTTTATGGCACAGTGTATTTTGTAAAGTACCAGCATGCTATCTTGTTATTTATAACAACATCTTAGCCGGGCGGTGGTGGGCGGCGCACGCCTTTAATCCCAGCACTCGGGAGGCAGAGGCAGGCGAATCTCTGTGAGTTTGAGGCCAGCGTGGTCTACAAGAGCTAGTTCCAGGACAGGCACAAAAAAAAAAAAAAGCTACAGAGAAACCCTGTCTTGAAAATCCAAAAAATAAAAATAAAAAACAACATCTTGAGATAGATAAGGGATTATTATTGGTGGTGCTCAGCCAATGAATACTTGTTAAAATCTTAATGATACATAGCATTCAAGATCAACAATCTTTTTTCAGTCTTGATTCTTTGTGCAAATCATTCAGTCATTAGGGATTTGAAAGCCACTGTAGTTGTCAGAGTACAAACTTAACAATCATTTGAAAGTGAGAATAGGTGTACTCCATGTGGTTTCAAGTGAGCCATTATCCCTGAGGATGGATGGTGTAATTGGCACAACTGATACCTCAACTGGCCAGCAGCACTGCTGATACTTCTGCTGTCTAGCTCCTTATCCTCTACGTATTCTTTCTTTACAACAGGCCAGTTACACTGTTTTGCATGACTGGTGACTTCAAAAATATAGACACAAACTTGTTAGATCTTAGACCTGAGATTAGAACATGAAAACATTGAGTTAGTAGTCTCTCTTTTTCTCCAGAGCTGCTAAACCTGAATGTATCAGCTGTTGTGTTTTTACAGCTGTTGCTGTTTATAGTGTCAGCCTCTTGATGAACTGAGTTGGAAAACGTTACAACATGTGGATTGATTTATTTTTATTTTATTTATTTATTTATAGGTTTGCTTTTTTGTTTGTTTTTTATTGAGACAGCGTCTCTCTGGTTAACAGCTCTAGCTGTCCTGGAACTCAGTTTGTAGACCAGGCTGGCCTTGAACTTACAGAGATCTGCCTGCCTCTGGTGTGCACCACCATCACCCTGCTAAAAATACTTTGATTTTATTTGTGTGCATGCATGCGTATGTGTGCTATAGGTCAGAGGACAACCCTCAGGAGTTGGTTCTCCCATATACCATGTTTGTTCTAGGGATTGAGCTCAGGTGGTCAGGCTTGGCAGCAAGTGTACACACTGATCCATCTTGCTGGTCCAGTTTTCTCTTAATAAATAAGTAATTTTAAAATTGAGTATGATAATGATTTCATTAATTGACTTCTTCATACAGGAAACCTGGACAAGCATGAAGAACTAGAGAAACTGGTAGCAAGGTTCTTGGGCGTGGAAGCTGCTATGACCTATGGCATGGGATTTGCCACAAATTCAATGAACATTCCTGCTCTTGTTGGCAAAGTAAGATGGGATCATTTGTGGCAGTTCTCTTATACATATGTTCTTTTGTTTTTATAAACACATCCAGATCCAGTTGCCCTATTATTAACATTAGGCTAAGCACAGTTTACAATGATAGATACTCCATCACAGATTTTTTTGGCAAGTATATCTTGCAGAACCAGTACCAGTTGGAGTTTTCCTCCTAGAACCCGTGGTACTTCCTTCTTTCTGTATTATTTTGAAAGAATTCTAATGAAAATAAATGCCAAAAGATTAAAATTATGAAAGGTTTAATTCAGAAAGTTAATAGTTTTACCTAAGTATAAAATTAAGAAAATGTACTGAGCAGTGTGGCGCATGCCTTTAATCCCAGCACTCAGAGGCAGAGGCAGGTGGATCTCCATGAGTTCGAGGCCAGCCTGGTCTACAGAGTGAGTTCCAGGACAGGCTCCAAAGCTACAGAGAAACCTTATCTTGGAAAAACAAAACAAAAAAAACAGAAATAAAATGCATTTACCTTGATATATAGGTAAATTTTATATAAACGTAATGTGTGTGCCTGTATCTCTGCATGTCCATTCTGTGGTTGAACTTGTTACAGCTAAAGTAAGGAGAGGTAAAATGCTTTCTAAATGTCGCTACCCAGCACTGTCAGCTCAAAAAGAACCCTTGAGGTTGTTTTCTCCTTTGTTTGTTTTACATCTTAGCATGGATGTTTAGACACATTGATAGACACAGTGGATTGCCTCAGACTTGGGAAAGAAAAGCTTTTCTATCTTAAGAATTCATAAAAAGAGGGCTAGAGAGGGTTCAGTGGTTAAGAGTACTTGCTGGCTTCTGTTTGATTCCCAGCACTTACATGGTTTCCCACATCAACTCCTGACTCCAGTTCCAAGGGCCTAATATACTCAACTGACTGACTCCGCAGGCAGCAGGCATGCCTGTGGTACATATACATACGTGTGGACCAAATTCTCAGACACATAACATAAATCTAAAATTAAAATTTCAGAATAAGAACAAATTATGCCCAATTAAGTAAACAGGAAATAGACAATAACAACAGATACAGAATCAGTGAATTTCAGGGGAAAGCAGTGAACTGAAGCTGGTTCTCTGAGAAATAAATAAAATGGCCAACTCTAACTAGACACATCAGGATAATAAGAGAGGAGGCAGGAATGAAAGAAAGGGCTTCTTTGTACATCCTGTGGGCTTAAAAGATAAGAAGGAAGTCTTAGGATATGTGTGTTCAGCAGCTCATATGGCATGGACAAGTTCTTTGAAAGACATAGAGTGTGTTTCTTTTCATTGGTTACAACACACTGCCATCCTGTGTTTTGGAAACATAAACCTGAAAGTCTGATCTGGATTTTCTTAGGGTTTTGATACTAGAAGGTTAAGTGACTTCACTTTGTATCTTCCCATATGCTCATGAACGTTAGTAAATCATCATTTAGACTTAGATTTCTCTTATACTAACCTGAAAAGGGCTACCTTCCAGATTAGTCTTCCAAATTATAGTTGAAATTGTAGTAACTTTTACTTGATCTCTTAAGGATGGTAATTCTTTGAATTCGATCCTGAATCTCTAAGTTGCTCGATTGTTCATCTTAAAGACTGGTAGGACACATGATCTAAAATGTGGAGCTTTGTGTTGAGTCTCTTGTGCCCGTGCTTAAAAAGAATGATTTTCCTTTGTAAATTGAAGGTAATATAATACCTATTTTATGTGTTATAATAAAATAATGCCTTAAAAATCCCCTAACAAACTGCATGTGCACTTAGATGTCACCTCCTAATATTTCATATTCATTTTATTTTTGAACAAATTATGTAATAGAACCTCACAGTAGACTACAAGAAAAAAAAGCCAGATTGATAATTAAAAAATGTTGACTAAAGGGTCTGAAAAACAACCTTGCAAATTTTGCCTGAAAAATAAATTATCTGGGGGCTGGAGAGATGGCTCAGTGGGTAAGAGCACTGGCTGCTCTTCCAGAGG
>LOEQ01001478.1:207179-218378 GCA_001685075.1 Bramus lutescens | reverse complement strand
GACCTTTGGAAGAGCAGGCAATCCTCTTAACCTCTGAGCCATCTCTCCAGCCCCTACTCTTCTGGGTTTTTAGAGGCAAAGTTTTTCTGTGTAGCCCTGGCTGTCCTGGATCTTACTATGTAGACCAGGATAGCCTCAAACTCAGAGATAGGTCTGCCTCTGCCTCCTGAGTGTTGGAATTAAAGGCATGCAGCACTATTCCCAGCTATGAATATAATTTTTTATTGCTTAGTTGTTTTTGTTTGAGCCATTGGGGTATTTTGAGATGATTTTCATATGGAAATTTGCTTATTTATTTACTCTTATTTACTCATTCATTTGTTAGAGTGTCAAGGATCCAACCCAGGGCCTTGTACATGCCAGGCAAATGTTCTCTACCACTGAGCCTTATACTTTCAGCCCCTGTTGAGGCCAATTTTGAAAGACAAAAACTTGGTTTTTTGGTTTTTTAGCAGGATCCTATAAGAGATGGAAGGGTAAGAAATAAATCATCAAGAATGTCAGGCTTTTTTCTCTCCTTAATTTATGTGTTAAAGTATGTTTGGGGATTTTAAGAGGCTAGACCACAGCCTTCATACTATGTGATTTGGGGGTTTATAAATGGGTTCTTCCCTGAAGAACCTTCACTATATGTTAATAGTGAAGGGAAAAGAACTATTTCTACAGCTGCCATTTCTCACAAAATGATAGATACATCAAAATGCTCTCAAATCATAGATATCAGAACCTTTGAAAGACTGCTAGATTTTAGGTGTAGCTAAGAACATGTTGCTATGTATTGGATATTTAAATTGACAGGATTAAGAAACTATTGCATGTAGGCTGGGATTCTGCATGTGCTTCTAAAGCATCTTTGAAAACTGTTAATCAACGACATTTGTTAGTATCTTACCTTCCTGTGCTTGTGACTTTGCAGGGTTGTCTGATTCTGAGTGATGAACTGAACCATGCATCACTGGTTCTAGGAGCCAGGCTGTCAGGAGCAACCATTCGAATCTTCAAACACAACAGTGAGTTATTCTAGGCTTTGCCATTGGCTTTACTGTCTGGTATGACAAAGTTATGATAGTAGTAGGAAGTAAAGGTAGCTGAAGTAGAAGATTTAAAATGTTCTTCTGGTCCAGTCTTTTCAAAAGACACTTTTTAATGAAATAAAAGCAGAATATGGTGGCATGTGATTGTAAACCTAGCACTTGGGAGGATTTTTCATTTGAGGTCAGCTTGAATATGTGTGTATATCTCTATATCTGTCTATCCATCTATGAATGAATAGAACATATGGTGATGGGATTCCTTTTTTGCAATTTATACTGCCTTCCCTTGATTTGACTTTTAGGTTTTCCATCTCTCCTTTCCTTGTTAGTAAATCTCTGTTCAGATACATTTGCTGGATACATAGCATGTCTTGTCATGACACTAGGAGTAAATAAGATTAGTGAAGAGATGTGAATAGTTAAACAACAACTAAATACAATACAACGGCTGGGACCAGCTGTGTGATGTGAGTTCAATCCCTGGAACCCATCCGTATAAAAGAGAACTGACTCCAAAAGTTGTTTTCTTATTTTACACTTGTGCTGTGGTGTGAGCCTTCCTTACCTCTCATCTCACACACAGGCACAAGACACACACACACTTACAGAGTTTGGGGCTGGAAAGGTAGCTCAGTGGTTAAAGAATGTGCACAACTTTTACAGAGGATCTGAGTTTGGTTCCCAGTACCCATTTAAGGCTGCACTCATTCTATAAGGTGTCTGCCACATGGGTATGAAAACCTGAGTTCTGATCCCCAGCACTGATATAAAAAGATGGGCATGGCACCTCATGCCTATAATCTCAGCAATGGGTGGTGGAGACAGCAAGATCTTTGGGGCTAGCCAGTCTAGCTCAATTGCTGAGCTAGAAGTTCAGGAGAGACCATGTCTTAAAAAATAAGGTGGAGTGTGATTGAGGAAGAAGACACTTGGCATCAACCTCTCACCTTTGCAAATACCTATATGTGCATGTGTATCTGCACATGTATGTTTATGCATAAGTTTATACACATATACCACACACATACATACATATATACACATGTTCAAGAAAAAAAGAACAGACAAATGTTCTGTACAGTAATAAACAAAGATGGTAGGGAATGGTGTCGTCAAGCTAAAACTTGTTCCCTAAGTGGAAATACCTTTGTGCAGTTTTTAAAATGTATAAATCATAGTTTTAAAAAATTAAAGTGCACAAATCATAATCTTAAAAAATTTATATAAAAACTTATAAAAATCATATTTTATAATTTAAAATACCTTTAGGGTGAAAGATCATCCAGCTGTATTTAAAATATCTCTTGCCAAAAATGTATGTATGCCGTTGAAATTGTAGAATAATATATAAATATTAGGTCTGTATCTCTGGAAGGAAGGATTGGATGGCAGTAACTTATTTCTTTTTTTTTCTTTTTATCTAAAGTAAAATGTTCTACAGTGAGACTGGAAGTGTTTTGTGTGTGATTGAGACCTTTTCATTGTTGTTGTGAAACTTTTAACCATAAATACTGCAACCTTCTTGTCCATACCTGTGACTCTTCCCTATGCTTAAATGTGATGTATCCAGATACACCATAGCTTGTTGTCTCCTCTGTTTGTCCTTAAATCCTTTTTGAACTTTTAACTAAAAGCAGTACTGTGCTAACATATTTCCATGATCATCTAATTAGTGTTGAGCACCCTCAGAGTGCCTGTGGAAAAGGGTGTGATTTTTTATGAACCTAATAAGGGCACAGTATTTGGAGTTTTATTTATTTATTTTTTAGATATGGAGTGTTTTTTTAATGCAGCTATTGTATTTGTAGCTATTTCTTGATAATCCATTCAATCTCAAGCTAATATCTTTTTATTGATTTTAAGAGCTCTTTGTAGTGTCCTTTTATATCATGCTATTTCTATTTAAATGTCTTGTTATTTTGATTCATCAAAATGTTTTTTTGACTTTTAGCTTGTATTTAATGCTTCTTCAGTAAACGGGGTCTGTTCTCTCACATTTTCCTTTAGGAGTTTTGTGGCATATTTAAACTTTAATTTACATGGTCTATGATGAAAGAAAGATGGAAATAGTTTCCCTCAGTATGTAATCTGCCCAAGTGTTCTTGCTATAGATGTTTCCCTTTGTCTAAAGTTTGTAGACTTTTCCCACTGTTGTTGCTTGCTTGTTTTTTGACAGGGTCTTATTATGTAGCTTTGGCTAGCCTGGAACTTACCATCTATCCTAGACTGTCTTTGAATTTACAAGGATTTTCCTTTTCAACCTCCTGTTTGCTAGGATTGCAGCCATGCACTGCCACATTCAGTTTCTTTTTCCTGTGATCTTCCTTTTGTCTGAAATGTTGAAGCACTGTTTCCTTTCTGTATATAAACATAGGAAACAGGCACAGTGAGTGCACTTACTTGTCTCCTGCTCTGGGCTGTCAAGCAGTACGCTGATTGCTGTGCTGCAAATACTGAAAGGTGTGTCACAGTCATGACCTTTGCTCATCCTGCTGTGTGTTTTTATCACATTATTTCCCTTTCCTATCAAAGTTCAATTATAAGAAAGACAAGGTCATGCAATTTTGACCCTTTCTTTGAGTGATAAGCAGTAAAGAACACAGAATTAAAGTTTATAGTGTAGGGCCTCTCACTTGCATGACATATTCCTCACATTTAATGTTGCTTAGATTTTAGGGAGAATTTTTTTAATGTCATTCAAGAAAAATAATCTAAGTATAAAGTCTATAGAGATGGGGACATTGGAGTTCAAAGCGTTTGAGAGGAAAACTATGGTCCTTATTAATGATATCCCAAAATATGCCTTCTTTCAGCAATGCAGCTGATGGAGTGAACGTGGGACAGTCTCAACTGAGTGCTCTTGTAGGAGGCTACCTGTTTGTTCCTGGCTGCCCAGGCTCGAAATAATCACTCAGAAACTATATTATTTAAATCACTGCTTGGCCAATCACTTAAGCATGCTAGCTAGCTCTTATATCTAGAATTAACCCATTTCCATTATTTTATATTTTATTATGAGGTTTGTGCTGGCAGTTCAAGCCTTTCCCCTCTGCCTCCACCTTCTTCCTCCCAGCATTCAGTTTAGTTTTCTCCGGCTAGCTCTATTCTGTCCTGTGTAGGCCCAAAACAGCTTCTTTATTCATTAACCGATAAAAGCAGCGCATATACAGAAGGACCTCCCACACCAGAGTGCCAAGCTGACTTAAGCTTAAACTCATGCATGTCCCAGACTGGCATATTTTTAACCAGTTGTTTAATAAGCAGCTATTGAATGCATCCTGGGTAAAAGAAAACAGATCATGCACTTTGAAGTTTGTTCTCCATGTTTACTTTTTATTTTTAAAGATATATTTATTTTGTTTTATGCGTGAGTGTTTTGCCTGCATGTATGTGCTTGCTTGGTGCTCACAGAGGTCAGAAGAGGGCATTGGATCCCCTGGAACTAGACGTATGGGTGGTTATGAATACCCTGTGGATGGTAGGACTCAAACCTGGGTCCTCTCCAAGAGCAATAAGTGCTTTAAAACCTTGAGCAGTCTCTCTAGGTCCATGCATATTTGCTTTTTAGAAGGAACATACATATATTTGGGGTGATTTACATACTCTTGTTTTGTCTTTACACATTTATTTCTGAATGAATCACTTAAAGATGAAGTTTCATTTTAAAAACACAGAAAAGCTGGCAGAGATTTTCTATCTAACCATCTAAAGCAATCATTTACCAGTCATTTAATCTTGTTGATTACTTTGAACATTTGTCACATTTAGATGTCAGTTAATGAAGCAATGTCTTAACATCTTTTCTGCTCAGCTCTAATTATGCTAATATCTTTTGCTATCTGAGACACTTCTAAATAAGAAATGTATATATATATTCTCATTTTTCTGATACTGTTAGAAAAAAACAAGCAGGGACTGAATTCTTTCTTTGTGCCATAGATATGCAAAGCTTGGAGAAGCTTTTGAAAGATGCCATTGTTTATGGTCAGCCTCGGACAAGAAGGCCCTGGAAGAAAATCCTAATCCTTGTGGAAGGCATATATAGGTACTCTTGCTCTACTGCACTCACCTATGGCCTCGGCCTATAAAGTCATGTACGCTTTCAGCTGAAGGGCTCACTAGACTAGTCCACTCTGGAGACTAATGAGACACTGCTCATGACTTGTTAAAAATACCTGGGAACAGGAGGCACTGAGCCCAAAGGTCTTTAAGTCTGTATGGTACACAGCTTTCAGATCCTTCTTCTATCAAAGTTATTTTTCAACTGTTTATGAAAAGCTTATGCATAAAAGATTCTAATTTATCAAAAACAAACGACAAAGCTAGAAGTGGTGGTACATATCTGTAATTCCAGCACTCACAGGGCTGACTCAGGGGAACCATCTGGTTGAGGCCCACCCCAAGTGCATGGCAAGACCTTACCACAGTGGTTGTGCTCTAGCATATATGAGACCCTGGGTTCAATCTCCAGCACCACAAAACTAACATCAAAATAACTAAAAATATGTTACTTTTTGTTATTTTATGAGATAAGGTCTCATGTAGCCCACACTGACCTTAAACTCCTATTTCTGCTTCTGCCTCTTGGGTGCTAGGATTTACAGGCATATGCCCCCATACCAGGCTGTATTTTAATTTTAAGATTTTTTTCTTTTGTTAATTTGAACAACCTATCTTAGATTTCTATTGCTGTGATACAGACCATGACTAAAAACAACTTTGATAAAAAAAAAAAAAAGACATATCCTAGGCCACAGTCCACTGAAGGAATCCCTGGGCAGGAGCTCAAGGCATGTACAATGAATGCAAAGTCTAATGTTGCTTGTAATTGCTAGCTTTAGAAGACACTTGTCAGGGAGATGTGGCCCAGTGGTAAAATGCTTTCTTAGCATATGCAAGGCCCTAGCTTCAATCCCTAGCCCCACAAAAGCAAACAGAAATAATATGCTGTAAGTTTAATTCTTTCTGTTTTGAAATAAAATCAGTTACAGTGCGGCACTTATTTTTGAGAAGTCAACCTCCTGTTTCCTGCCAAGTCAGTATACTGCATAACTTAGTTTTAAACTAGAGGTGGAATTTTCAGATTTTTTTTGAAAAGCAGTAACCTCAAAGCATTAAAAATAAAGTGGCCAGTTGCTAATTTTGAGTTAAAAAGTCTCAGTGTTTGTGTTTTTTTTTAACCCTGTTTTGCCAGCATGGAAGGGTCTATTGTTCGCCTTCCTGAAGTGATTGCTCTCAAGAAGAAGTTCAAGGCGTACTTGTATCTGGATGAGGCACACAGCATTGGGGCCCTTGGCCCTTCAGGGAGAGGTGTGGTAGACTACTTTGGCCTGGATCCCGAGGATGTAGATGTTATGATGGGAACATTCACAAAGAGCTTCGGTGCTTCTGGAGGATACATTGGAGGCAAGAAGGTAAAGCAGGCCTTTAGATGGCCAATTAGAGATTAAGAAAGGCTGTTGATTTGGGAACTGTCTAGTTGGTGGGTCCTGTGGGGCTCCTGAATATGCTGTGGCTCATGTTCTAGTGCTGGTGGACTTCCTACTTCAGCCTGGGGAGTGACTCTGATATCGCTTGCTGGGCTGAAGGCTGGTTCTGTTCATTGTTTGTTGTGTGCTCATTGGAGCTTCTTTCTAAACTACATTCTGGTCTGGGATATAGAACACTCTTTTGTAAGAGAGCGCACAGTGGTGCTTCCTGTTTGCCACAGTCTTCTGTTGGGTTTGAGCTGTGCTCACACTTTCAAAGGGTTGTCACAGGAGTCAACAAAAATGGAAGATCAGAGTGCACAAACAAGAAGAGATGGTTTTGTTAGCTGTAATACACTGTAAAGCATCTATTTTTCAACTTTAAAATTATGTATGATCTCTAAGGCCGTTAAGAATCCATACAAAAGCATGGACACTGTCTGCATTTGAATGTGTTTTTACTTTGTAAGACCTAGGGGAAAGCATTTTCGACTTTTTGGTTTTCTTATCAGTAAAAGTAAATGGAGGGGGGATTTGTAATGTGATACTGGCTTAAAAATTATATGTGCCTATGCTGCAACACAGATGCATTTTGTAGACATGTTAACCGAAGTCAGTCACAAAAGGCCATATGATAGGTTGGTTTCGTGTGTGTGTGTGTGTGTGTGTGTGTATGTGTTTATCTAGAATAGGTATGGAAACAGATTGTAGATTAGTAGTTGCCATGGGTTAAGGAGATGGGGAAATGGAAAGTAACTGTTGATGGATAGGATGTTGCCATGTTGGGTTATGAAAATGTTCTAAAATTAGGTAACGGTAAGGGCTGCACCACTCTGACTATGCCAAAATCCATTGAATTGTACACTTTACAGAGGTGGCTCTGGTGAAATGTGGCTTATATTTCCATAAAGCTATGACTTAAAAAAGAACTTGGGTCAGGCCTGTAGTTGAGTAATAAAGAACTGGCCTGGCATGTGTTCTGACCTCAGTTTGACTCTCAGACAGAAAGAAAAGAAAAACTTGTTGTAATATCATTAAGAAATGTATGCCAAGCATCACACTAGTAAGTGCTCAGAAATGCTCTGAATGCCTTCTTAATAAACTAGAGTCTTAAAGAACAGTCATTCTCAGTATATGCAATATGGCTATCGTCCTTGCCCTACCCTGATGGGAAAGCCCAGGGCTACCACCTTGCCTGACAAGAGAGGGAACTATATTTGCCTCTGCTACCAACAGACACATGTTCAGCATTAACTCACAACAGTTACAAAAGCAAGGACATTTTTTATTAATCTTTTTAAAAAGTTAACATAAAATTATAGCTAGAGGAACCTGAAGTTTTCTAACAAAACCCCAACAACCCACAGAAGCATCCATAAGAAAACAGATTTAGTTTAATTAATTTTTTGTGATTGTTGGTTGTTAACTAGACTCATGCTAATAGAAGCTAAATATTTTTTTTGAAGGGACATGGAAACTACTGGGGGTTTGGTTCAGACAGCATTGCAGCATAGACCAGGGATCTGAGGGTCCTTGTGCTACCCCAGGTCATAAGCAAAATTCCTTGGAAGGATATGTAGTGCTAATAGTGGCACAAACCAACAAGCAGAAAGCAAGAAGTCTGTGTATTCATTGAAAATAGCATGTTTATCTGTAAGAAATGCTTTGTTTTGAAGGCATGTGGTATCAGCCAGTTCCCCTCTTGATGATCACAGTAAGTTTCACTCAATTCAGAAAGTTTCATGAAACCTTCTTGTCAAGAGCACCTACATCCAGAATTTCATAATACAGTTTTCTCAATTGGATTATGGGCTGCATAAGTTCTGGCCACATTTACTTGTATGCTTTGTGTTCGCCAGAGTTAGGCGATCAGAGGAAACACTAGAAATTCTGATGAGTGGGATGGACCCAGAAGTTATGGACCTGTCTGCATGAAAGATGGTGTTATAGGAAGCCACACATGAGAGAGGTATCTGACCTAACGCCAGGTTCTGTTCTTCCATAGTGTCACATTGTTCAGTACTTATGGGTGGATAGAATGAATCAGACAAGTCAGGTCAGCCCAGAAGCAGAACCTTAGTTAGACTTTGTAGGGTGATCTGATCAAGAAGTTGTGGAAGGCTTTAAGTCAGGAAAATATGTGACCATCTTATTTGTTTGTTTTTGTTTCTTCAAGACATGGTTTTTCTCTGTAGCCCTGGCTGTCCTGGAACTCACACTGTAGGCTTCTCACTTCTCAGAGAGCCGCCTGCCTCTGCCTCCTGAGTGCTGGGATTAAAGGCGTGGGCCACTGTCCAGTGTCAGTGCTCTCTTCTATGTTTAGGTGTCTGTGCCATTCTTATTGTGAATTGAAGTGTGTGTAGAAAAGCCATTTACTGTACAAAACATTGCATAATACTTGTGAGCACTTCAGTTTGGATTGTGCATGATATATTTCTGCAGGCATTATCCATAGTCCTCACAAAATACACTTCTACTCTTACTAGCCATTGGCCTCAGTCTAACCACCTGGAATTGTTCAGGTAAATTCTGGTAGAGTTGTACACACCTCTATGTTGTATGACTTTTCCTGGGAAGACTTAAACAAATGTCTGTTCCCTCCGGATTGGACACTGGTGACAAAATAAAGACATTGATAATTGATTGCCTTTAGAAAGACCCATTTTCAGTTGCTTCTAATCAGGTTTGATAGCTGTCATTATTAATTTTTACCTTTTTGTTAATGAGACAAAGCTTACTTTAGAAGTTAACTGGTAAATATGATATATTGCTATGAATTAAAGATAAATCATATAGGGTGTCATTTAAGAATTGATATGACATATTTGTGCTTTGAGGTACAATTTTGAGAGTTTTACAAGTGGCAGACTATTTTACTATTTATTTGTCTTTAGTATATATGCTACTGATCACCCCTCTTTACTTAAGACATTGTCTCATTTTGTAGCCCAGACTAGCCTTAGACTTGCAATCCTCCTGCCTCATCGTGCAGAGATTAGGGTGATAGGCATGTGCTATCACACAACAGATTCTTGTGCATATTTTATTTTTAAAGATTTAATCTGGGCCGTAGAGGTGCATGACTTTAATCTCAACACTTAGGAGGCAGAAGCAGAGAGATCTCTGAGTTTGACGCCAACCTGTTTTACAGGTTAAATTCCAGGACAGTCAGGGCTACACAGAGAAAATGTGTCTTGAAAAAACAAAACAAAATAAAACAAAAGATTTAAATGAGAATCTAGAGAGTGACTTAGTAGCTAAGAGTACCTGTTGTTCCTGGAGAGGATCTGGGTTCAGTTCCCAGCACCCACATAATTGGTTTCCAGCCATCTTTAATTCCAATTCCAGAATGTGTAGGCATCTCACACATACTTGGTACACAAACACATGTGCAGGCAAAAACCTCATATATATAAAATAAGCCTTAATTAAAGGCTTAAATAATAGTAAAAGGTACAGGAAATCAATTGAAACTGATATAAAATCAGTTGTGGTTTTTTTTTAATCATCCTGACGAGGATGATTAAAATGTATTTTACTCAGTGGTAATATTCTAATGAACGACATAGTGAAGTTCTACCAATTTATGTATCAATTTGTGAATCTCCTTCCAAAGAATATTGGGAGGGGTAGAATACTACAGATTGAACTGAGGAACCTCACACCTGCCTAGTGTTTTCCACACCACTGAATGATACACTCCCAGCCCAGGAAAATTGTGATTTAGGAATATAAAGATGGACTGTAAATGTACAGGATGAAATACAAATGACACTTAGAAGTAAATTATTATACCTCAAAAAGCAATTTAGCACTCTTAATTCATAACATTAAATGATCTGTTCTTTGACTTTAGAGTAGTCCTTTAAAAATGAATTTGAAAACCAAAACCCAAGACTTTGCTGTTTCTGACATCTTTGTTGGCTAGTTGTGAGCTTTGATGGTGTTAGTTGACCTTGAGTCTTTTGTTTAGCCCCTGTTGCAGGCTTTTGAATGAGAGTCCAGTAGCACCTAGAAGGAAGGTACTTGTATGACTATGTGCTCAGGACCTGTCTCTGAATATCTGCCTCTGCTTCCACAGGCACTGATAGACTACCTGCGCACACATTCTCACAGTGCTGTGTATGCCACGTCGATGTCACCACCTGTGATGGAGCAGATCATCACCTCCATGAAGTGTATTATGGGGCAGGATGGCACCAGCCTTGGTAGGTCTTTGGCTTAGTAAAAACTTAGCAGCCAACTGTGTTCTTTTGGTTGAGATTTTTTTCTAAATAAGGAGTCAGGCTTCCAATGGGTCCACTGTTAGGCTTTGGTTTCCATAGTCGCTTTTAAGTGTGTTAAAGACACACGCCTTAAGAACTATACTGGCTCCCTCCTGTGGAATTTTTGTTTGTTTGTTTTGAGACAGGGTCTCTCTTTTTAGCTCTGGCTGTCTTGGAACTCTGTGTAGACCAGGCTGCCTTGAATTCACAGCCTCTGCCTCCCAAGTGCAGGGGTTAGAGGTGTGCACCCCCACTGCCATGCCTGATTTACATGTGATGAGATTTTTTCTTGCTGTCCCTACAGTGCTTTTAATTTAGGGCATTTGCCTTCAGAGTCTTTCTTAATCACATCTCTTTTTTTATATTTATTTATTATTTATTTATTATGTATACATATCTGCGTGTATGCCTGCAGGCCAGAAGAGGGCACCA
>LOEQ01001478.1:173341-197381 GCA_001685075.1 Bramus lutescens | reverse complement strand
CTTTATTAACCAATGAAAGTAATACATAGACAGATGACCCTCCTACATCAGTCCTGGAACTCCCTATGTAGATGAGGGTGGCTTCAAACTCACAGAGATACACCTGCCTCTGCCTCCTGCACATGTTTTTGTTCTAGATTTTGCCACAGTTTTGGGGGGGTATGTTGTTGTTGTTTTTTTCATTTTTGTTTTTTGTAAGTAATATGTACCCTTTAGTGTGTCCTATCAGGACTCATCAATGATAGGGTCTCTTCCTTGGATGTCTAAAGAGTTGGGGTGTTTATTTGTTTTGTTGACCCAGGGTCTCTACACAACCCTGTCTGTCCTGGAACTAGTTATGTAGACCAGACTGGCCCCAAACTCACAAAGATCCGCTTGCTCCTGCCTATAGAGTACTAGGTTTAAAGGCATGTGCCACCATGCATGGCTGAAAGAGCCATTCTTTTGTTTCGTTGTGGTTGATCAAGGATGAAAGGAGTACTTGGCCCATTTTATATTTGATATGGACAGAGTATTTTGTTTGAGAGGGTTGGGAGGTGATTGTGTTTTGTTTTTGTTTTTAAAGACAGAATCTTGCTATGTATCCCAGGTTCACTTTGAATTTAACTGTGTATGTGTATGCCTCAGCCTCCTGAGTACTAGGATTAGAGGTCTATTCTACATGCCCAGTGGAACAGGGTTTTCTTACTCCTGTAATTAAAACTACTTAGTGAGTCTTAAGATTTAGTACTGTTTCTGATAAGTATTTGATTTTTCAAATGAGTATGATGGGGCTTGGGACCATTTGTCAGGGAAAGCAGAAAGGGATGATAGAAAACAAGGTGTTTGCCAACAAATGTGACACTGAGTTGATCCATAGGACCCACATGGTTGGAAGAAAAGCAACCCTCACTAGCAACCTCCTCCTTCAAAATTTGTAAAGCAACTAACAAGAAACAATAATGGGTTACCATATCTCTCTACTTATGCAGTATTGAGAATGAACTCAAGACATAATGATACATACTAAAAAATGGTTTTTAATATTCAAAGGGAATCAACATTGTAACAAACTAACTCTATACTGGTAATGTCAGAGGTCCTGTGCACATGCAATGCAGGAACAGTACTAAACTCTTCTTTCAGCATGATGACAAGTCTAAATCCCCATGATTTTGCCAGCTTATCCTATCTGTAGTTTCAAGTTCTATTGCTACATGAATGTGAACATATAAAGAACATTTCAAAATGAGAGCTTAAATCAGAACATAAGAAACCACCTACATATTTACACAGATGAACACAAATTCTACACCCGCAAGGATTTTATTACTTCATTAGCCTTTTACGGTCATTAATTAGAAAGTTCCAAATTTTAGTTCATTTTCTGCATCACTAGATTGATCCCAGAGTGTCACAAGCTGAAAGATCAAAGAAGTAAAGGAGCACCACTAGAGAGACTTCTTACCTCTACTGAATCCTCAGACCGAATAGGGTTGGGCTCCTGTCTTCTCCTGCCTTATATTCCTCTCTCTGCCTAGCCATATCAATTCCTTTCTCTACTTCCCTAGTGCTGGGATCAAAGGTATGAGCTCTGTTTTTCTTTTAGACTAGTTAAATCTCCAGTAGACCAGTGTGGCCTTGAATTCCTGATCTTCCTTCTGCTTCCACCTCCCTAGTGTTAGGATTAAAGGTGTGTGCTACCACTGCCTTGCCTCTATGGTTAACTAGTGGCTTAGCTCTGCACTTAATCTCTAGGCAAGCTTTATTTGTTGGAACACAAACAAAATATCACCTTTCCCCTTTTTTGTCTAAAAAGGGGGCTTATAACTAATATAAGAAAAAATACACAATAAGTACAATAACTATATACAATATATACAGGCTATAAAAACATCAACAATGTCTAATTCAATAACAATTGACAAATTTAGAGAAAATCCTTCATTATCTTATTTTGGTGATAATTCACTTTCCATTCTGACTTGCATTACAAAACCTATCTTTTTATGCCTTTCAACCTTATACACTTTACATTTCTTTAGTGAATTTTTTTTCTGAATCTGGTAACAAGGAAAACTATGACTATAAAGTCTTCAACTCCATCAGAGACCCAAGAAGGAAATAATGTTACCTGAGTAAGCAGGAAGTGCAAGCAAGTGACTCCCAAAAAAATATAACGAATGATAGTTGACTGCATGGACAGTCACCCAAGGTTCCACTGCAACATTGGGGCAGCCATCTTCTACCTACAGGCCTAGCATACCTGGCAGACTTTTCTGTGAAGCAGGATATTCTGAAGGGTTGTTCTACCTTGTTTTGGCAAAGTTTGTCAGTCACTTTCTTTTATGTCCTGCTTGTCTAATTTGGGCAGCACATTGTCAGCAGTCGAGGCAAGGGCACTTTCTTGCCCAGTGGCTAACTTTTGCCACAAAGAAAGTAAACACCCTGTGGAGTTTCTTTGGTACCCATCATCTTCTCTGAAGTAGATTGATGCTGCCAGGAGCAGACATGTCTTATTGTCATTAAAAAGAGAGAGACAGGGAGAACCTGTGATTAAAACATCTTAAATGCCATATTCTGTAGATCTCTGAAGTATTTGAAGACCACCTGTATACCTAAAATATATCTGTTTGACCTTGAAAACATACCTAACATGACTGCAAGTTCGATTGTAATAGATGACTAACTACTAAACTGCATTTCCTTGTTATCCTAAATAACTGATAATAATAAGGGCTAAAAAAATCTGCATTACATTGTTAAATGTGTTGCATAGGTACAATACATTGAACAAGGTTAGAAATGTATGTAGTATGTTCTAACAAAAATAATCTTAAATTTGTATCAGTATACAAAAATTCGTATCAATGTAAAACATGTAAAATGAATAGTTGCGCTTTTTGGTTTAAAAGTAAATACAATAATCTACCCTTACCCTACTACACTCTTCCTTTGTGACTGGCCAGGTGACTGGCCCCTAGTGTCCTCTCTCGTTGTTCTCTTCTTGCTCTTTCTGTTTATCCTCTCTGCCTGCCAGCCCCACCAGTCCTTTCTCCTGCCTCACTATAGGCTGTTCCGCTCTTTATTAGACCATGGGATTTTACACAGGCAAAGAATCATAGCTTCACAGAGTTAAACAAATGCAGCATAAACAAAAGCAACACACCTTAAAATAATATTCTACAACACTTTGCTATGTTCTTTTTTTCTTCCACCTTTGAGCCTACTCTATGCATAGCTCTTGGTGTAATCCTGATCTGAGATTCATCTTCCCCAATTCAGCTTCAAGGAGGTATTTATCCTTGCTGTGGAAGTAAGCCCATGCTGGCAGATTTGGTCTGTTTTATTTGGGGGGGTGCGCTTGTCTAGAACATTTTCTGGCACACAGTAAGTACTGGAGTATATTGTTGTTTAATAACATTTTATATGCATTCATGTGTGCCATGGTACCCATGTGGAGGTTATAAACCTACTTTTGAGAGTAAATTCTCTTCTGCCATGTGGGTTCTGTCATAGAACTCAGGTCACCAGACCTGGTAGCAAGCACCTTGATGTGCTGAGCCATCTCATCAGCCTTAGGATGTTTTCAAATGTTTTGCTTCCCTGCCACACAGCATCTCCTCTATGTTCTGAGTATTCTTGGTTGAGAGTCTTAACTCTTAGGTGATGATCTTAAAGTTGGATTCTCAATATGGCCTAGGCTGGCTTTGAACTCACTGTCCTTGTCACTCAGTCTCTTTAATGTCGGCACTACAGGCTTTCACCACCATTCCTGGCTTGAGCACTTTTTCTGTAGTTGATGTTATTTAATTTGATGACACATTTTATTATATGGGGTAAGTAGTTTGAAGAAGAACATATTCACTGTTTTATTGAACTTTTTATAAATGCAAATGTTTGTGTGTAAAGGAGTTATTAACAAGTGTAGTGAGAATCAACATTAGTTAGCTTTCTCAAAGTGCTAGAAAAATCCCAGAGACTGGGTGTTTGCTACTTTTGGTGTCTAAATGTTCGATTGCCTGGCCCTTTTACCTTCCTTTGAAGAGATATTTTGGAAACTGATTTCCTGAGTAAGTGAAGTCAGGAATCTCAGCAGTTCTTGCATGTGGAAAGAATGTTATGTTTACCTGCTTTTTATTTAATAAGTTCAGGACTATCAAGTCCTGGACTCCCTGCCTAGGTGTCTCTGCTCAGCTTTACCATTGTAAAACAACGGTTAAATAGTTGAATTCTGGTATTCCTGAGAAATTACTATATTGCCATATTTAATATTTAGATAGCAGAGTCCAGCCATCCTAGAGAGCATTTCTTCTACAAAACTGTTTCAGGAGAACTCCAGAGTTTTCTTTTAAGCTGTTAAATCCCCAGTTGACCTTTTTATTGAACACAAAAACTTTTCTGTGCCTTAGTAGTATAGAAGTGTCTTTGAACCTTTTCTTTGCTGAGTTGTCTTATATTCTGCTGCACCCACGTCTTTTCAGTCATACTGTCCCAGAAGTCTCCTAAAAGGCCGTTAGAACCACTTTTGTATTAAATTACTAGGTCTTTATGCTAGCCTTCCTTCAACTTCTCGGCAAAATTTACAGAAGAAACACATAGTAGTAAATGATCTGGGGAGGCTGTTGTGGGAATGGAAGTAGACAGGCAAACAGAAAATAAATTCCTTTATAGACAGTATCATTTGATCTGTGTATCATTCATAGAATTGTTTAGAAAGAGAAAAGGGAAAGAAAGGAAGGGCTGGTCTCAGGACAAGGGCTTTAAGTCTCAAATGCTTTTTTCATACAAATTCTTGGACCATCCTATACCAAAAACCCACTTTCAGGTTTTGTCTTAAGCAACAAAGGCTAAGAGTGCCAAGCCCACCCCTGTAACACTCAGAGGCTTCTGTTTTGTTAAGGTATGTCTTGTTTGTTTGCAGTTTCTTTTATAATGGTTACTAAATAATAGCTGGCTATGATTAAGATTGTGAGCAGAGAGATCAGGGTATTAGCCTCAATTCCAGCTTTAGGTAAGTTATCAAGTATTTGACTGTTAGTAATTTTATTGCAGTGCTGATATTCGTGTAGTAAAGTGCACAGATTTTAGGTTATCCCTGAGTCAATATCATGTAATTCCCATCCAGGCCACAGTGTGCCGCTTCTTACCCCATTCCTCCTTGCTGTTTTGTTTTTTTCTTTCCTGAGACAGGGTTTCTGTAGACCAGTCTGGCGATGAATTCAGAGATTTGCCTGCCTCTGCCTCCCAAGTGCTGGGATTAAAGTCTTGTGCCACCATATCCAGCTCAGAAATCTTGCTTTTGCTGCAGACTCAAACACATGTTCTTGGTTATGGTATATATTACATTAAAAAACTAAACTAAAAATTTCTGCTGTTGACCCCTGGGTGTGCCTGTTAAAGCAGGATTATAGTTAGGAACCAAGTTACTTTGATAGCCCCCACTTTATACATAGGTCTCTTGGAAAGTTTATAGCTCTCTGTTGTAGGCGGTGTCTGTATAGGAGGGCCTAGGAGTTTTCATGAGTTCTAAAATAGACCTTCCTCATGACTGAAGATGACGTGGTGAGAGTCCCAAGAAACCAGGAATACAACTGTTTATTTAAATAAATAAATAAATAAATAAATAATGAGTAGAATGCAGTTGACACAGTTTCAAGATCTTGGGGCCTCAGAGATGTCTGAGTAGGTAAAACAGGTAGACTGCAAGACCAACTAAAAGGCCAATGCCAGCATTTCTATGGTGGGATTGCCCTGAATCTCAAGCCTCAGCACAGTAGCAGAAACAAAAGAGACCCTGCCTCATGTAGAAGACCAAAAATTACTCTGGACAATTGTGTAGAGAGAGAGAGAGAGAGAGAGAGAGAGAGAGAGAGAGAGAGAGTTTCTCGACTCTGGACAGTAGTTCTGTCTCCGCTCTCTTTCTCTCTCTCACACACACACACCCCAATCGTTTATTAAAAAACAAGAATAACTACAAGATTAATTTGACAGTGGTTACTAAAGATAGTCTTCTGGAGCTGGGATGGTAGTTCAGTATTAGAGAACTGTTTAACCTGTGTGAGGTCCTAGGACTGAATCTCTAGCTTCAATTCCAGAACTGTGAAAAATAAAACCAAAGATGGCATTGTGCCATCTTTCCATTTTGATGGGTCAGCATACTAATTATTTTAGCTCTGTAAGTGCTGGGAATTGTTGGGGCTACTGCCTTCTGAGGGATTCTCCCATCTTCTGGTAGTTTTTTCTCATGCATGTGCAGATCTGTTCTTGCCACAGCTCAGTAGAACCTCAAATCAGGTCCCCAAAGTATACTCTGTACACTCCTATGTACTGCCTTTTAATTTTAAAAATGCTTTTTTAAAAATGCTGGCAGGTCCCCAGAGCCACCAGCCCTCAGCGGGCTGGTGCATGGCAGGCAGGCTGGTCCCAGCGAGGCGGGCGGGTGTGAGCAGGCGGCAGGTAGAAGGCACATGGGCAGACACATCATATAGAATAGAATTGGATATTTATTACTTAGAAGAGAGAAAGAGTGGGGAAAGAAGAAGAGAAAAGAAGACAGAGACAGCGGAAGAAGGGAGGGAGAGGAGAGACGCACGTACCGAGAAGACAGTGAGAATCTAAGATGGCGAGAGGGAGGCAGGGGTCACCCGGAGTGGGCGTGGTTTGTCTCTTAAAGAGACGAAAACCATAACACTGCCCAACAAGGACCTAGCCACTTTGGCCTCTCCAATTCTGATTTCAACTGACAAGACTAGGTCCACCTTCTCTGTTTAGCAGCCTGGAATTTATGTCTAGGTAGCATGGAGCACCCGAAGGTTCACCCTGCTTCCTGTCTCTGAAGCACACACTCTTCTGTTGCCCTGTGTCTGAGAGTCATTATGCTCTGTACTTTGTCTAGCGTTCCATTATTCACAGGAAGGTAAATTTTGTCCCAGGATAAGACAACACTAGAAGAAGAAGTCTCCTCTAAAAGTGGAGGAGAAGGCTGGGGATGTAGTTCAGTTGGTTGAATGCTTACCTTGAAGTCACAGAGCCCTTGTTTGATCCTTAGCCCTGCACTAAACCAGGCAAGGTGGCACAGTTCTAAATCCAGAGGTGGAAACGGGAAGATCTGAAATTTGAGGTCACTTTCTGATACCTGGAACATACGTGTGGTGTTGCGAATGAAACTGGCCCTCAAACACTCATATCATATGTGCATGCTTAGTTCCTATTTGGTGACCTGTTTGAGGATTGGAATGTGTGACCTTGTTGGAGGAAGTGTGTCACTGAGGGTGGGCTTTGTTTCAAAAGCCCATGTTAGGCTCAGTGGCTTTCCTCCTGCTTCCTCTGAATAAGGATGTAAAGCTCTCAGCTCAGCTACTGTTCCAGGAACATGCCTGCGTGCATACCACCCTCCACACTCCCAGCAATGGTGATAAAGGACTGACCTGAAACTGTAAGCAAGCCCCCAATTAAATACTTTTTTAGCCAGATATGGTAACACAGGCCTTTAACCTCAGTGCTTGGGAGACAGAGGCAGGCAGATCTCTCTGAGTTTGAGGCCAGCCTGGTCTACATAGTGAGTTTCAGGACATCCAGGGCTGTGTAGAGAGACCCATAGGTATAATTTTCTGTCCTACCAGCCAGCTCCCAAAGAACAACACAGAGACTTGTTATTAGTTATAAATGTTTTGCCAATAGCTTAGGCTGGTTACTACCTAATTCTTACATTCTAAACTAACCCATAAGAGGCAGGCCTGGTCTACAAGAGCTAGTTCTAGGACAGGCACTAAAAACTACAGAGAAACACTGTCTCGAAAATCAAAAAAAAAAAAAAAGTTAAACTAACCCATATTTCCTATCTATATTCTACCACATGGCTTGGTACCTTTCTTCAGCACAGCATGTTTATCTTGTTTCTCCCTGGGTCTCCTGGAGATTCCACCTTCTTCATCCTAGCACTCTCCTTGTCCACAAGTCCCACCTAACCTCTTCCTGCCTAAATATTGACCATTCAGCTCTGTATTAAACCAATGAGAACAACACATTTTCACAGTATACAGAAAGATTATTCCACAACAGAGACCATCTCAAAAATAAAAAACAACAGCAACTTTCTTTTGTCAGAGTAACCTTGGTCGTAGTATACTTTCATAGCAATAAAAACTCTTAAGACTCCAGACGATTGTGGTGCACACCTTAATCCCAGCACACTTAGGAGGCAAAGGCAGGCAGATTTCTGTGAATTTGAGTCCAGCCTGGTCTACATAGAGAATTCCAGAACAGCCAGAGCTGTTATGCAAAGAAACCCTGTCTCGGAAAAACAAAACAAACAAACAAAAATCCTGGTAGATAAAAAGAAGACAAAGAAAATGGTTATCTTTTTCTTCTATTCCTTAGTATTATTTTGGTTTGTTTTTTTTTTTGTATTTTTTAGGCAAAGAATGTGTACAACAGTTGGCTGAGAACACCAGGTATTTCAGGAGACGCCTGAAAGAAATGGGATTCATCATCTATGGCAATGAAGACTCCCCAGTGGTGCCTTTGATGCTCTACATGCCGGCCAAAATTGGGTACTTTTGGGAAAGGCCACAAACTGGTCTGTCATTAGACAGAAAGATATGTTGGGGTAGAGGGGGAGAAGTTGGCATTCCTGTGTTGCTACATGGGCAGAATTTTTTTTTTTTCCTTGCTTGCTGTTTTTAAAGACGATCTCACTGTGTAGCTCTGGCTGGCCAGGAAGTCACTATATATATAGATCAGACTTCCTCAGCACATTGGCCTGCCTCTGCCTCCCAGGAGTTGAGATTAAAGGTGTGCACCACCACACCTGCCATGGGCTGCCTTTTATTCCCAAGTACTGTGAACAAATTAAGGGAAGATAAAACATAAAGCAAAATTTGGTAAACAAAGCCAAACCATTAGAATTCATTATTTAGTCAGGATTCTGCTGTGGTATAAGGCACAAGACAGCTGTGGTGAACTTGTTGTATAAGAGCTGTGAAGTTTGGGGGACCTGCTGGCCTACAGAGCCTCAAAAGCAGCCTGTCCTGCTTTCCCAAGTAGGAAAAGAAAAAAAAGGATGAATTCCTGGCCTAGGGGGCCAATTCCAGACAGTTACTCCCGCTGTACCTGTCACAAGTCCTCTGTCCTCACCGTCTCAAAACTTACTTTTTTAACACAGGTTTGTCTGAAATTTTAACCACTGTTACATTTCAGGGATAGGCTATCACCTATAGCAGACTTTATCAGAATTGATCCTTGACAGTTACATTCTTTCACCTTTGTGAAGTAATGACTGTCAGAGGACTGGAAAAGCAGAGATTTTAGAATCATCAAAAATTGGGCCAGCAGCCAGGTGGTGGTGGTGCGAGCCTTTAATCCCAGCAGGGGAGGCAGAGGCAGGCGGGTCTCCATGAGTTGGAGGCCAACCTGATCAACACAGCAAGTTCTAGGACAGCCAGGGTTGTTACACAGAGAGACCCTGGTTTTTTTTGGAGGGGGGCAGGGAGGCTGAGCAGGGGCAGGCATGGCCTATTAAAGTCGTGTGCCACCTTGTCTGGCTACATTTCTTGGTTTTCCTTTTGTAGTGCCTTTGGGCGGGAGATGCTGAAGCGGAACATTGGTGTAGTTGTGGTAGGATTTCCTGCTACCCCAATCATTGAGTCCAGAGCCAGATTTTGCCTGTCAGCAGCTCATACCAAAGAAATACTTGATACAGTAAGTACCTTGGAATCAATACGGCACATACTAAAAGGGGCTGTATATCAGATGGCACCAGTCACTTGATGTTCTGGAGCATATAGGATTTTTTTTATTAAGGTTTATTTTATGTGTATGAGTATTTTATCTGTATGCTATATATATATTTGCGCCACATGCACACTTGGTGCTATGGATCTCCAGGAACTGGAGGTACAGACAGTTGTGAGCTGTCATGTGGGTGCTGGGAATTGAACCCATTTCTTCTAGAGGAGCACCCCGTGCTCCTAACCACAGAGCCATTTCTCAGCCCCGAGCACCTGGTGAGACAGGATAGTGTTATCTTAAATGACTATTTCAAAGCACTTGCCAAATCTTTCATATTGTCCACAAATCCTGTACCAGAGTTCTGGAGAACTGTCCAGCTTCCTCTGTTTTGATTTGTGACAGGGTCTTGCTAAGTAGCCCAGGTTGCCCCTGAACTAACAGTGTCCATACTAGAGATCCTCCTGTCTCAGCCTCCTGGCTGCTGGGATTATAGGTATGGGCTACCTTACTCAATCAGCATCCGTCCACTTGTACTGTTGTCTCTCTTATGTTACAGTCTAAAGCAGGACAGGTCTCTTCTCTCCAGCCGTTTCTAATTTAAACTTTCTCGTTCCATGTTACACTTAAAAATCATTCCTTTCCTAAGCTTGCTTTCCTCCTTGTGTGGCTGCTGTGTGTTGATCACAGCTCCACTCAAAAGGAACCTTGCTGGTTGCTCCCACAGCAGCCTAAGATACCCCCGCCCAGCAAGTTCTTTATGCTGGTAATGGTTTCATTGTGGGTTGATTGGGAGAGAGGTGATACTATGCTTTTTTTTTTCCTTTGAGACAGGCTGGTCTCCTACTCACAGAAACATGTCTGTTTCTGTCTCCTGAGTAGTGAAATTACAGACATGTGCCATTATACTTGGCTAAGATCTACTAATCTTAAGGAATTTTTTAAATTGTTCTTTTTGAAAGTATTATAACTTAATTGAAGTTTGGGGGTTTGTTTGTTTTTTTTTGTTTTTGTTTCGTAAGAGCAGGGTTTCTCTGTGTAACAGCTTGGCTCTCCTGGAACGTGTTCAGTAGACCAGGCTGTCATCAAAACAGAATTTTGCCTGCTTCTGCCTTCTGAGTGCTTAGCTTAAAGGTGTGTGCCACCATGCCCAGCTAACGGTTTCTGTTTCTTAGCATATCTAATTATACTTCTTTTTTTAAGATTTATTTATTCATTGATTATGTATAGTGTTCTGTCTGCATATGTGTCTACTTGCCAGAGGGCATCAGATCTCATTAGGGGTGGTTGTGAGCCACCATATGGTTGCTGAGAATTGAATTCAGACCTCTGGAAGAACAGCCAGTGCATTTACCCTCTGAGCCATCTCTACAGACCTATACTTCTATTTCTTAACAGCTGAAGACTTTTGACTGTTTCCCTCTATATCTACAAAATGAAATTTCTCTCACTAAAAATATATTCCTGAGCTGGGCATAAAGATGCATTCCTTTGGTAATCCCAGCGTTTAGTAGGTTGAAGCAGGAGGGTTGGATGTTTGAAACCAGCCTGAGATACAAACAAAACTTTCTCAAAAAACAAACAAATAAATAAATAAATGATTTTTTTAGTTAGTGATTGGTCTTCATTCTTTAAGTGGTCAATACAATACTCTAGTATTGTGAACTGTGGTTAGGATTATAATTACATCTTTCCCCCTTTCTCTTTTCTAATTCCAGTCTCTCCCGTGTACCACTTCCCTTGCTCTCATTCAAATTCGTGGCCTCTTTGTTATGAGTGTGTTTGTAAATATATAAATGCAACTTGCGGGCTGGAGAGATGGCTCAGCGGTTAAGAGCACTTGACTGCTTTTCCAGAGATCTTGAGTTCAATTCCCAGCAACCGCATGGTGGCTTACAACCATCTGTAGTGAGATCTGGTGCCCTCTTCTGGCCTGCAGGCATATGTGCAGACAGAATGCTGCATAATGAATGAATGAATGAATGAATGAATAAATGAACGAATATTTTTAAAATAGAATAAAATTAATCTTAATAAATAATAAATAGATGGATGGATAGATAGATAGATAAGATGGATGGATGATGGATGGATGGATAGATAGATAGATAGATAGATAGATAGATNGATAGATAGATAGATAGATAGATAGATAGATAGATAGATAGATAGATACAACTTGCTCAGTCTGTATAACATTACTTATATGCTTGTTTCAGGGCTGACCATTTGGTATTAGGTAAAAACTTGGTGTTCTCTTCTCGGGGAAGGGCTATTTCTTCCCCTCGACATTCCGTTTGTCTGTAGCTCTTCCTGTAGGGTTGACACCTTGTAAACGTTCCCCTTCCGTGTTAACATGTCTATTGGTATTTAAGACAAGTTTGGGCAGTCATGTTGGTAAAACTTGGGTCTAGCTTCTCTGAGATTGCTAAGAGATGCGGTCTCACAGTAAACTTCCATTCTCTGATTCATACAACACTCCTTCAGCAGTGATCCCTGAACCTTAGAGCAGGAGTTGTGTTACAGATGTTATCAGCTTGGACTGGGCTTCAGAACCCTGCATTTGGCTGTGATTTTCTGTAATGGTCTCTGTCTGTTGCAAAGAGAAGTTTCCTTGCTGAGGGTGAGATCTACACTTAACCATGTGTATAAGGACAAATTTGTTTATATTATTGTTAGGAACTGTGCTATCTTAGTAAAGTCGTGGTCGAGGTTCCTCTCCAAGGCTCATGACTTTACCCTGAGAAGTTGGCTAATTTTCCAATATCAGGCATGATTGTCCTCTTGTGTTGAAAATGAAATTTGGAAGACTCATATTTGTCAATTACAAATATAATTACACCCTATAGTAGCTAAAGCTGAATACCAGCACAAGGATTGCAGTTAGACTAGAGGCTTGGAATGAGAGCTGAGGAATTAGCCTAAGCATCTGGTCAGCTGATTGTTGACAGGGCACTGGGGATAGGCAGTAAGCAAAAGGTAGTTTCTAAAGCAAGCAGTACCAGCATGGATGCCCAGTGAAGCTGCAACCCTGCAGCGTGGACAGACCTGCAAGCTGTGCTAACTGAAAGAAGCTAGACACAGCTGTGACTTAGGATTCCACTCATAAGGAATCCCATAGTGGGCGACTATGCCGCATCAGAGAATACATTGGTGGTTGAGAGAGCTCAGAGGGAAAGCAGGGGTGCCAAGGACTAAACATACTGAGTGTGGGAGTTAATCAGGAGACAGAGAAAGCCTGGCCTGCAGAGCCAGTTCCAAGACAGCCAGGGCTGCACAGAGAAACCCTGTCTCGAAGAGCCAAGAGAGATAGAGAGACTGAGACTTTCTACACTTAGTGAAGTGATGGAAATTTCACCTGCTGGGATTATACTAGAAGCACTGAATTATGTCCAGTAAAAAGTTGGGTTTTGTAGAATGTGGGTCATATTTCAATAGTTATTTTTCCACATAATGGGAAGAACAATAGCATCAGCTGTGGGAGGGCAGCTGTGTTAACCTGTTTCTTCACTTGGCCTGTACTGAATGTGTTTTTCTCTTAGAAGTTCATCCTATGTCTTGAGCAGGGGTCATTGTAATTATTTGCTAAAAAATGGTACCATATAATGGTTCTAAACAAATAACCTCACTAAGGGCCAACAGTTTCTATTAGAAATTTGTTTTTTATGTAGATTAAACTTACCTGGGGTTGTGAATGTTGGCATATGCCCATAGTCCTAGGTGCCCAGAAGTCTGAGGAAGGAAGATCACTTGAGCTCAAGACTTTCAGATCAGCTTGGGAAGTTTATTGAAATTCCACATCAAATAACAAATATTCAAAAGCCTTGTGTGAAGCACTTGCTGTGAGAACAGAGCTCTTACCCTCATCCCCTTGGGCACTGTGAGCTTGTTTGCTCACAGACTGTTCCTGACCACTTTCCTTTTTTACACTGATAGAAAAAAAATGAGGTGCTCCTGAAGTCACAGTTCGTAAATATCCTTTCCTTTGCATTCTGAGTCACGTACCCTTCTGTTTCAAATGTATAAATCCTCTGTCAGAGTCAAGGAAATAAATGGGTTCCCCCATCTGAAGTTCAGAGTCGACTGTCTGTGTGGAGTCTTCAGTTAAGCCTGGCTTCAGAGGTACTTGTTCTGATAGCACAGAGAAGTCCAATGCTTACTCTTTATATTTTTCACATCTTGGAATGAAGAACAGGCAAACTCAACTTTATGCTGGTAAACCGTTCTAAAATATACATTTTAAAAAACATTTTTAAAAAGATTTATTTATTTATTATGTATAATGTAAGCCTGCACGCCAGAGGGCTCCAGATCTCAGTACAGATGGTTGTGAGCCATCATGTGGTTGCAGGGAATTGAACTTAGGACCTCTGGAAGAGCAGCCAGTGCTCCCAACCTCTGAGCCATCTCTCCAGCCCCTTAAAAAACATTTTATTACAATTTCATTTTTTGTGCTTTTGAGTATGGGTATAGGTTCAAACATGACATAACTTGAAGATGGAGGTCGAAGGGCAAGTTGCAGGAGTTGGTTCTTTCCACTATGTGGGTCCTAGGGGTTGGTCTCAGGTTGTGAGGCTTTGTGGAAGACGCCTTTACCAGCTGAGCCCCTCACTGACCCAAGGTGTGTGTTTTCATACAGAATTATAGATCTGATCCTGATAGGAAGCCTGTCCCTTTCCTACTGAGCATATTACACTTAGAAGAGTTGTGGCTTTTGTAGTGCATGCTTGGGCACCCATGCCCATCTTATGGCCAGGCCTGATCTCTTGCTCTGATGCTGTTATCTAGCTTCAGCTGTGTACAGCCTTTCCTGAATGTTCGAATTGAGTGTGTCCCACCAAGATAACCGTACCACTGTGGTCATTCCAGGAAAGTGTTGGGCATGCTTGCATCCTGCTTGTCCTGGCTGACCCCTGTCTTGTGTGTTTTAGGCTTTAAAGGAGATAGATGAAGTTGGGGACCTGCTGCAGCTGAAGTACTCACGACGTCGGTTGGTGCCTCTGTTGGACAGGCCCTTTGATGAGACTACCTATGAGGAGACAGAAGACTGAGCCTTTTTGGTGCTCCCTAGAGGGGGAAACTCCCTCCCAGGACAGTGTGTGGCCTTTCTGAGCCAGTTCCAGGAACCACACTTCAGTGACCACCTCATGTGAAAGACATTTCTGAAACTACTGAAGGTGGCCACCTCCACTCCAAATGGCATTTTGTAAATAGTAAAACAAACTGCTTCACATTCTTCTTTTGTTTGCTAAGTCTCACCTTTATATACATATAAATGATTACTTTGCCTATTAAAAAATGTTTTATTTTATAACTATTCTACATGTGAAATCACACTGACCCTTGCCTATGCCTTACCGCACAGGCATTCCCCATTCCAGCCACTTCATGGACTTGAATCCATCAAGACTTACTCTAGCCCTCGCTCTCCAGCCTTGAGACTCACTGGCCCTCTCCCTAGGGAGTAAGTGCCTTCTGCTGACTTCCATCCAGGTCTCAGAAGTCACCCCCCCCCAACCCTTATTTAACCAGTCAAGTTAATCAACGAAAGCATCTGTCTTTAGTCTTCAATGTTAACAATGCCAAGAAGTTTATTATGTGACCCACACACACAAGGCCTCTCTAGACTGCTCTTAACTCTGTTGTGGTGGTGGTGGTCACCGGATAGTTTATTCATTAGTAGATATTTCTTCATATGGTCACAGACTGAAGATGTATTCAGAGTTTGGGCTCTTCCCCACATCTAACCCTAATGCTTCCCACCTCCAAAGTTATGACAGTCTCTGGCTGGTTCTGGGTCCAGAGTAGGGTTTGATGTAGTAAAGGAGTGTTGGTCAGTCCTTTGCCCATTCCACCTCATCATCAGTGGTATAAGTTTTCCTTGTAGATGCTGACCCACTTGAACAGTGCTCTTCCAAATGCCGGTTCTTCTACTCTTGACGTCCTAAGACGACCCTAACCCAGCATCTGGGGCTGGCTTCTCTTGAGCTTCTGTTGTGTATTTTTTTTTCTTTGCGGAATTTCTGATTTCTAAACTGGAACAGCTTCTGGTTTTCTGTCACTACCAGGTCAGGGACTTCATCCAGAGCTTTGTGCTGCTTGACCAAAGAACACATCTGAAGAGCACCATTTGGAGTTAGTACTTTTTTCTTTGAACTAAAGCATAGTTGAAGAGAACTTTTGTCTTTATTGTACTGAAGATGAATTTGTCTTTCAGTAGTGATCAAGTCTAGGGAACGATTGAGAAGAGAATGAAAAGAACTGTATAAAAGTATATTCTGTATGTCATTCTTTAAAATTATTCTTTTTGTTGGTAAAGATGCCCCAGCCAGATGCTCCTGGGACCTTCTTGTCTGCTGCAGTATGTGGAAGAGAAGGCAGAAGCCGCGCTGTTGGTGAAGCTCTGTTCTCATGCCCTCTTGAGATCTGTGAGTTTTCAGCCCAGGAGACACTTTCTTAAAGAATGGAAATGGAGCTTGGCAATGGCATTGCACGCCTTAATCCCAGCACTCGGGAGGCAGAGGCTGGTGGATCTCTGTGAGTTCGAGGCCAGCCAGAGCTGTTACACAGAGAAACCCTGTCTCAACCCACCCATCCCTCCAAAAAAGGAATAGAAATGGGTGAATAAGCTGGGCGTGGTAGCCTGTGCCTTTAATCTTAGCACTTGGGAGGCAGAAGCAGGCGGATCTCTGTGAGCTTGAGGACAGCCAGGGCCGCATAGTGAAACCTGTTTCAAAAGAAAAGAAAAAGAAAAAGCAAATGGTAAATAAAAGAACCACAGAAAGAGACAACAACTACATTTATAAAAAAAAGATTTTGTAACGAAGTCTTGTAAAGCTCAAAACATCTTGCTCACTTTCCCCCTGTAGAATCCTACTGGAATACCAAGTATAGTTACTTTTATGATGTAGACATAGGGCTTGTAAAAGTAACAAACTTTAAGCGATGAGTGTGTCTTTTAGCAAAGTCACTTCAAATTAAAGTGTTCTTGACAGGCATTTAAATTTTTATGTGTGTATCACTTGGTTGGTGCAAAGTTTATTTTGAAGAGAGAAAACTCGTGTGATCTACCTATGATCTCTACATTCTAGAGTACAAAGTGGTGTATGCACATTATATGTGACTGGTTGTTCATAACTCTGTTGTAGAAATCTCCAGTCCAGTCATGTCCTAGATTATTATCCAAATTTGGGGGCAATACAGGGGTATATTAGTCCAGCATTTGAGAATCTTAAAGAGATTCAAACATGTAAGTCAGCTGCCACCAGCAGACCTGACTGCTGATTGGTCTACAAGGTGCAGCTCATCCTAGTGCTTTGCATCCTTCCTTTCATCACCACTGTCCTTACTCATTTCATGTGTGTAAGACCACTACAGCCAACCAGAATCATGCATGAGATGGCCCAAGGGGCAAGGGCAGTGAGCATCTCCCCTCTGCAGTATCCCTGTTTAAGGGACCCAGCCCTCTTCAGTTCTTCATGCTCTTCAACTCTTGTGGTCTAGGCAAGGCTCAAAATCAGCTTCTTCCTCGAATTCTCCACCCTCATTTCTGCCCCACTCTCTCTTCGTTGGCTGAAGGGTGGAGCATCTTCATAGTGATTGCCTCTGATCCTTCGCTCTCCCTTTCTGTATCTTCTGCTTCAAAGAGGACTGACGTGTGCTGCAGGGTGTGGGGAGCTGCAGTGTAGACAACCTGCTTCTTGCATGCACAACCTTGCACTTCAGTGATCGGCAGGAGACTTTTTCTATCTTTATTAGTTGAGGGCATCCACATCTGAGTGTCCATGACCGGACTACCTGGTATGTAATAAACCCTGCAAAAAGTGGTCGGGATGAACAACTGACTTAGATCTTCCGACTTTTTGGACAAAGTATCTACTACCAACTCCATTTTTTCCAAATTGATGAATCTGCCTAATGGTTTGTAGTATTTTTGATAAAACCCCATAGAAAATAACAGCCAGTCTCCTGTGTAAATGATTGCTATGGGTCGGGTATGGTGCACATCTGTAGTCCCAACACTCGGGACAGAAGCAAGAGGACCCGGTAAAGCTCTGGGGGTGAGGGGTGGATTGATATGACTGAGTGCCGGGACTCTGTTCTAGGTGAAAAACTACCTGGGTGTTCCTGTCACTTTGCTTCAAGTGTGGGGTTAGAAGAAGAGGGAGAATGGTGTTCTTTCTTTCTGATTGCCCTGTGCCTGTGATGATCGGGAACTGTGGAGTACTTCCCACAGGTAAAATCACCTCAATCTGGGGCTATGAAGAGAGAGGTTCATAAAAAATGAGGATTCTGCTTTGCAGTTTATCAGAGACTCTTTAGCCCCCATCCCACCCACTGCCCAGTTCCAGAACCTATGGATGAGCCGTTATCTGTAAGCTCCATGCCCAGCAGGCATCTTAATCCATTAAACTGGTCCAAGAAAAGCATGTCCTTCCTCCCCTCTGCCTTATCCACATGAAATGTGTGCTTGGGCACTTGGGCTGGTAGCCAGCTGCTGTGTCCAGCCAGATAGCCAACTCAGAGCTCAGAGAAATGCTAGGGCCTGCCAGTGATCCCTTCCCTTGCCTTGCCTATAAAATGGAAGTTATGGGTGACTTGTGTTTTCCAAGCCACTTTTTGCTGTAGAGTGCTATTTCTAGGAAGGAAACACAAGGAGCCAATTTGAGCCCTTAATGAAAATGACCTTTTTCATCTTTGCTGAGTGGAGGCTTTACGTTCACAGTTGGCCCTTGGGAGCAGCGTGGAGGTTGGGGAGCCGTGGGCAAGGTTTCGTTTACTATGATGTGGCCTTGCATTGTCATTGTACCTGATGGCATGGCTCTCACCCTGCAGTCACTGTTTTTAATGAAGCAATACCTAACGATCTGTTTTTTTTGGAGCAGTCGAGGTAGGTGGAATGGAAGGTGCCTGCAAGAACGGCACCCCCACATGCTGCTGCTCTCCCCGGGTCAACTCAAAGTCTAGCACAGGTCCCAGGTTTCCTGTACAGATCCTGACTGGTGTAGGCCTTTCAAATGAGTGGCGATTGCACCACCAAGTGAGGTGGAGTAGTGACTTACCTTCCCCCTTATCCTTGTACCTCAGGATTGGTTTAGCCAGTAGTTGGAACTGAGAGCTTCCTTGTTGGGTCTTTCTTCACAGGACATAGAAAGAAGCCTTTTGGGTGAGCTTAGCCTGTATGCCCATAGTCTTGATGATCCCTCTCTGTACAAAGGCAGCTAGCAGTAAGGGATGGGGGAGAGGAGAGCAGGTGTGAGAGCTGAATTAGGGTGGTCCTGTTGATCCATGCGTTCCCACTGACCAAGTTACTGTAAGCTGGAATCTGCAAGTGTCTTGTGACCTAACCCTTTCCATTGCTGCAATGTTCTTACCACCTGGGAATGTGGGGTTCTTTTGAATTTTAGTAACGTCTTACAAATGTCACTCGCCTGTAGCCTTCCTTCTTGCCATATCATGATTTTTTTAAAATTTCATTTTGTATCGGATGACTGTGAAGCTATACATAGTAGGTTGTGGAGGGTATCTGTTTTCAGAGTACATGTTAAGAATTAAAGGGGACCTACTTGAGATGAATCATCCCACAAATACTGTTTTGCCCTAATAAAATATTCAGAAATAGACACCTGCCTTTATTCATTCAGCCAATAAATATTGGGCATTAACCTCAATGTCATAAAAGAGACCTCAGTCGGGAGGCAGAGGTGGGAAGATCATTGCAAGTTTGGTGGGGGACCACAGGGCAAGGCTAGAGAAGCCAGGACAGCTATGCCTCTTTGCAGGTCAGGGGAGGTATTCACTTTACCTGTGGAGAAACCAGTGAAAAGTTTTTTATTTTGTTCTTTCATATTTGGGGGGGTGGCATGTGTCTGGGTGAGCCTGGCCAGTTCACATGTGGTCAGAGGGCAATTTGTAGACCCGTTTCTCTACTGTGTGGGGTCGTGGTTTGGAGGCAAAGTGTCTTTACCAACTGAACCATCTTACTGGCTAGAAAAATTTGGAGAGTGGAAAAAGAATAGCAGGCTTTTTTTGTGAACGCTGACAAGTTGATAAAATTTGTATGTAAATACAAAGAACCTAAAAATAGTCCGCAGTTTTGAAAAATGGCTTATACTGCCTGAAGCCACTCTTTAACATTGTAAGGTAGTGTTCTTGGCTTTAGGGTGCCTGTAGGTCACTAAACTCAGCAGAGTCCAGAAACAGACTCATGTGTAATGTGGTCACTTGATTTTCTTTCTCTTTTCTTTTTTTATTTTGTTTTGTTTTCGAGACAGGGTTTCTCTGTGTAGCACTGGAACTTGCTCTGTAGACCAGGCTGGCCTTGAACTCAGAGGTCTACCTTCCTCCCTAGTATGGGGTTAAAGGTGTGCACCACCACTGCCCAGCTTCAACAGAAGATCCAAAGTACTTCAGTGAAGAAAATGGAAGTGCTGCAACTAGTGGCAATGGAGTCACTAAATGCCTGTAAGGGACCTCCATATACAATAATTAATTAAATTAGGTGGTAGATCTAAATATGAAAATGACAGGGCTAGGACAGTAGTTCCGTGGACAAAGCATTTGTCACTGAAGCGTGAGCGCCAGCATTCAGGTCCCCAGCACCCACCATCTTGTTTAGCTAGCTAGATGACCTTTGAGCTCCATGTTCAGAGAAAGACCCCACCTCGGTAAATAAAATGACGAGCAGCTGACCTCCTCATGTACAAATGTGTGCACCACACAGATACATGCAAAGGATTTCTCTTCAATAAAGTCAACAAGTTCGCTAAAAATGGGCTGGGGTGGTTAAGAGCACTAGCTGTTCTCCCTGAGGACTCAGGACCAATCCCCAGCACCCTCATGGCAGCTCATAAGTGTGACTGCACTTCCAAGGGACCCAGTGCCCAGCCACTGCAGGCAAGCATGCATGTGACACACATATATGCAGGCAAAACAGCCATACATATAAATTTAGGGGTTTTTTGTCTTTATTTTTGTTTTTCAAGACAGAGTTTCCTCTATGTAGCCCAGGCCATTCTAGAACTTGCCCTGTAGACCAGGATGGTCTCAAACTCATAGATCCACCTGCCTCTGCCTCCATAGTGCTGGGATGAAAGGATTCATCACCACTTCCCATCTTATAACATTAAATGTTTTTAAAATGTAGGTAAAATAAAACAAAATATTTAATCAAACACTTGTTGAAAAAATCTGGCAAGGGGTGTGGTGGCACATGCCTGTAATCCCAGCATTTAAACAACAAAAAAGATGCTAAACCATTAAAAAATGTTCATCATTATTATCAAAAAGTTTAAATGAAAACAATAAGATACCCTCCTCCACACAGAATGAATAAAACTGGAAGAATTACAATAGTCAATGGACATAGATGTGGACTCTTAGGGGCTGTCTTTGGTTGCTCCTGGGGACCATCTGAGAAGCAAGATAACCACTTTCTTTTTTGCAGTCAATTAGGTATTCACCCATGAAAAAATAAAACATGTCCACACAGAACTTGACTATTCATAGCTACTCATAGCAGTCCCAAACTGAAAACAACTCACGAAACATTGTGTTAAGTGGATATAAAAATTGCAATGTGCCCAGATAATAAGCCATGTAAGTGAACAAATCACTGATAGCTATAAGGTGGATGTCTCTCAGAAACATGCTGAAGGAAGCCTACCCAAGAGAATATATCACATGATTTTATTGATAAGTCCTAGAAAAAGGTAAATGGTAACACAGTAGCACAAGCTATTGCCAGGAGACAAGATTATGGGGTGGTGATTGTACAAAGAGATCGTTAAAAGATCATCTTCAAAACAACAACAAAAACATAAAAATCATGACTTTCTTAGAGAAATAAAAATGCAAAAGAGTAACTCAGTAATGAAGAAATAAGATCTAGAAGAACAGAAATTTACAGATGAGCAGTATTAGAAATGAAAGTATGAGTGAATGTAGAACTGGTTTCTTCCATACTTAAGGTAAGCATCTCCTGAACTTTTATGAGACGGGACAGAATTTACATTCCGGTAGAAAGAGTCATTTTGTTTACTGATGATAACTACAAATATAGCAATATAGCTCGAAAACAAAGACTCATTGGATCATGAGAAGAATGACAGGGCTGCAGTGCCTGCAGACAGTGCAGGGTTCTCATGACTTTGTCGTCCCCTCAAATTCTCATGCAATTTTTTTTATCTTCATACAGCTCTAGAAAGAAATCAGAATCATGGGAAGGTTCTAATCTTAGCTATGATTGTCACATGAATGCATATGTTTAAAAAACATCATTGTTAGCTAGGCGGTGGTGGCGCAGGCCTTTAATCCCAGCACTCGGGAGACAGAGCAGCGCCTAGAGACACTCAAGCTCCGGTCGGACCAGATGTTCTCGGTCAAGCAGGACAGTCTCCAAAACCACAGAGAAACCCTGTCTTGAAAAACCAAAAATGTGTGTGTGTGTGTGTGTGTGTGTGTGTATTCTGTTTATTGTGGGTGTGGATGCAACACACCTGCATGCACATGCACAGGGTAGATATCAGAGGACAACCTGTTGGGGTTGGTTCTCTCCTTCCACTGTCTGGATTCCAAGGATGGAGTCAGGTGGTTGACAGCAGGGGCCTTTACCAACCGAGCCATCTCACTGGCCCACGTGAATCTATACATTTTTAAAATTCACTGGGCTATACAGTTAAAATAGATATATATTATTTTAAATTTTATGTGTTTGCCTGCATGTATGTCTGTGCACCACATGCATGCCTAGTGCCCATTGGAGGCCAGAAGTGGGGGTCAGATTCCCTAAAACTGGACTTCCAGGTGGTGGCTGGATCAGTTACTTTTCCATTGCAATGTGATAAAACACCATGACCAAAGGTAACTTCTAGAAGAGTTCATTCGGGGCTTAAAGTTCCCAGGGACAGGAAACCAATCACTGTCTTGACTGGATGAAGAGCAGAAGACCGGCAGGCCTGTTACTGGAGCAGCAGCTCAGAGATCACGTCCCAGTCCACAAACAGGAAGCAGAGAGCACACTGGGAATGCCTTGAGTCTTTTGAAACCTCAACCCTATCCTAAAGTGACACACCTCCTCCAACAAGCCACACCTCCTAATTCTTCCCAAACAGTTCCACCAACTGAGGGCCAACTGTTCAAACATATGAGCTTATGGGGAACATTCTCATTCAAACCACTGGAGACCCAGGTATAGTGGCCTATGCCTTTAATCCCAGCACTAGAGAAACAGAACAGGTAGGTGGGTCTCTGTGAGTTCCAGGACAGCCAAAGCTACATAATGAGATTCTGTCTGGGGAAAAAAAAAAATCAAACCACTACAGTTGTGGGTGCGGTTAAGGCCATCTCTCCAGCCCCTAAACATGGATATATTTTATTTTATGTAAACTGTGTTTCAAGGAAATTGACCAAAATTAGAAAAAATATCAGTTTCATGGCAGTCAGGGGTGGGAGCAATGTGGGAATGGGAGTGGGTAGATCAGGACCCCTTTCAGACAGACCAGTCGGGGAGTGGGGCTTGAGGTGCAGTAGCAGTTACTGACACGGAGACAGCTATGAATGAATGAATGAATGAATGATGAATGAACGAATGAACGAACAAACAAGCTCATCTTCAAGGTCACCTTTAACCTGTTATAAAGCTTCAAAAGCATGGCTAACAGGCTAAATATTGGGGTAGACGTAAAACTAGTTAAACCAAAATTGTTTTACGGCCTTGCCTCAGCCTAGTAAATACAGTTTGATTTAGAAGATGCTCAGAGGCTAGCATTCTGTTGGCTAGCATTTGAGTATTTATCATGTACCAGGCAAGTATCTTCTTAGGTGGACCATGCGAAATCGCCAGTATCCAACCCCTTTGACCAGACCTCAGACCCAGACCCATGCGTCACACCTTCAATGACCTGCAGTGTCTGCTGCTATGGAGAATGAGAGTAACTTCAAAAACAAAAAACTCAACGCAGCTCTGAGAATTTCACTCTGCTTCAGCCACTCCTGAACCGCAGCTGGACATACGGGTCATCTCAGGAATTCGAGTTACTTAGAGGTCGTCGCTCAGTGGCCTGCTGTGAAGACCCAACCCAAGGGTCTGGGCCATCCCAATGTTCAGGGACACCAGCTTCAGGACAGATCCTCTGATCCCTGCGCTCAAGCCTTCCCCACCCCGCCCGCCGTCCTAGGACCGTAGCTTGTGTGGTCTCCCGGTTCTGAAAGGGAATTGCGATCAGGGACCGCAGCTGGGCGAGTTTCTCGCCCGAGACATCTTGCCAAAGCCTCGTCGCAAACCTACCTGGCTGCACGCACACCTCTGCCTAGGTTCCAAAGACTCCCGCCG
>LOEQ01001478.1:110491-124704 GCA_001685075.1 Bramus lutescens | reverse complement strand
TCTGGCCTGCAGACATACACACAGACAGAATATTGTATACATAATGAATAAATATTTTTTAAAAATACATGAATAAATAAATCTCTAAAAAAGAAATGCAAGCATCGGGCTTGTGTCATTATATAGAGACAATGAATGGAACTGTTCCTTCTAGAGCTTGTCAGAATGCCATACCTCGTTAGATTAAACTGTCTCGCTTCCTTCTGCTTTCCCCAGGTTCCTAGACAGAACAGAAGAGCTGGCGGTAAGTGTGGTGTTTGTTGGTGTTGGGAGTCTGTTTACCAGGCATCTAAGCCAAAACGCAGCCTAGCCACCAAGCTCTCCTGTCAATTGAATTGTTCCCTTTTCTTTGTTGATACGATCTAGAAGACTGGTATCCAGGAAATGACACTGCCCACCCTATCCCCCAATCACACACATGATCATCTATAGTCTAGAAGAACTCTCTGAGAGTAAAGAATTTGGATTTCTAGAGCATAGAAAGTCTACTTAGAAGCTGAGGAGATGGCTCCGCAGATAAAATACTCACTATGCAAGCATGAGAACCCTTTGTCTGGGTCCCCAGGATCTGTGGAAAAGTTGGGTACAGTAGCTATGCATCTGTAAGTCCAATGCCAAGGCAGTGGAGACAAGAGGATCCCAGAGGCTTGCTGACCTGAAAGTCAGGCCTCCGGTGCAGTGAGAGTCCCTGGCTTAGAAGTTAAGAGTGTGTATTGCTCTTGCAGAGGCTGGAATTCTGTTCCCAGCACCTATGTCAGGCAGCTCATAACCACCTGTAACAGGAGCTCTAATGTCTTCTGCTCCTTACGCACCTGCACTCAAGCATGTGTGGACACACTTAGAATAAACCTATAAAGAGACAATGTGGAGAGCAATAGAGAGAGAGCCAGATATTGGCCTCTGGCTCCTCCACATACACAAACACAGGCAAGTCCACACATACACATTCACTTAGTACTCTTCCTTTCTCATTCTCTTTTCTTCCCTGTGTGTGTGTGTGTGTGTGTGTGTGTGTGTATGCCCCTCTTTGTGCTCATATGTGTGCTTAGAGAAGTGCTATGCCTCTGAGAGCTATCTCTGCTTTTTCTCTTCCAAGGAAACATGATAGCTTAAAATTCTGAGTTTTTTTGTTTGTTTGTTTGTTTTTTGTAGATGACCCATTATCGAGAGCATTTAAACATCCAGGACCCCGAAAAACGAAAAGAATTTCTTAAGACATGCATTGGGTAAGTATGGGGAAAGCAGTTTTATGTAGATGTAGTCAGGAGAAGAAAAGAGGATGAGCTGAGTGGTGGTGGCACACACCTTTAATCCTAGCACTCAAGAGGCAGAGGCAGGTGAATCTCTGTGAGTTTGAGGCTAGCATGGTCTACAAGAGCTAGTTCCAGGAGAACAGACTCCAAAGCTACAGAGAAACCCTTTCTTGAAAGACAAAAAACAACAACAAAAAAAGAGAATGGAGTGAAGTGGGTGGTTCATATTTAATCATAATGTAATAAAATTAAAAGGTAACAATTGTTTATGTACCTTGTGCATTTTTTTGTGCTATGGGTCTTGAAGCCTGAGAGTGTCAGGACTGCTGCTCTAGTGCAAGCTTTCATCTCAAATGTAAATCTTCATTAAGAACAAACAAAGCCCTAGATGTTACTGTTCTTCTGATGGGATTTCTCTCTGTATGCTGTGATTACCATTAATGAATAAAGAAACTGCCTTGGCCTGTTGATAGGGCAGGACTTAGGTAGGCCGGGAAAACTAAAGTGAATGCTGGGAGAAAGGAGGCAGAGTCAGGAAGAAGCCATGTAGTGCCACTGGAGACAGACACTGGGAATTTTACCCGGTAAGCCACAGCCATGTGGCGATACACAGATTACTAGAAATGGGTTAAATTAAGACATAAGTGTTAGCCAATAAGAAGCTAGAGCTAATGGGCCAAGCAGTGTTTTAATAATATAGTTTCTGTGTTATTATTTTGGGTCTGAGCAGTCAGGAACAAACAAGCAGCTCTCCATACTACAAATTGGCACCCAACGTGGTTCTTGAACCCACAATTCTGAGATTAAGAGTCTCATGCTCTACTGACTGAGCTAGCTGGGCACCAGCAAGCGGCCTCCCTACAACATTTCAGAATCTTTCTATGCAGCTCATAGTCTCCCAGTGGCCCCTGCTCCTCATGGCCCAGTGTTCACAGTTGTTTCAGCCATTCCTCATGGCAGGATTTCCTGGGTCACATTTAGAAGTGCTTGTCAGCTGGGTGCTTGTGGTATCCACCTTTAATCCTAGCATTTGGGAGGCAGAGGCAAGTAGGTCTGAGTTCAAGGCCAGCATGGTCTACATTGAGAGTTCCAGGACAGCCAGGGCTATACAAAGAAACCCTGTCTCAAAAAAAAAGACAAATTTGCTTGTCTATAAAATCCCTAATTTTAATGTTACCAGACAGATAGCTGTGACTTACCTGGGAAAGTAATTGATTTCAGAATTCTTTCTGCGGTGATTAGAGGAACAGGCAACACTGTGTCTAAACCAGTGGTTCTCCACCTGTGGGTAATGACCCCTGTAGGAGTCACATATCAGATATTTATATTACAATTTATAGTGATAGTAAAATTAGAGTTATGAAGTAGCAACAGGAGTAGAAATAATTTTATGGTTGGGAGTCACCACAACATGAGGAACTGTATTAAGGGTTCACAGTCTAGAAAGAAGGCTCAGAACCACTGACCTAAAGGGTTAAAAGGTGCCTTCCACTGTCATGTGCCCCAGACTGGCTTTGAACTTGCTATATAATCAAGAATGACCTTGAACTCTTGAACCTCCTAGCTCCACCTCACAAGTGCTGATTTACAAACATGTGTCATGCTACCACATCTGCTAAAGACATAGATTTCTGTAGATTGGTACAATCTTTGGATATTTGCCAACCTACCACCATGTTGTATAATTTAATTTGATTTTTATTACTCGGCTCTAAAAATAGTTAACAGTAGAGTTCAGCAAAGCAAGGCACAGAGCTTTGTGAGCACTTGATGATGGGCTCACTTACCAGCTTTATGACTCACTCATCAAATAACCCAACTCCCCAAATAAGCTGATTCTTACTCCTACCACAACAAAGTCACTTAGAGCTGTGCATTTTGTGAACTTTCAGGAGATCCCTTTTAAATTTTCAAAATCACAATCTCTCCCTCTCTCTCTTTTGAAAAATAGAGTATTATGTAGCCCAGACTGGCCTTGAATTCCCTCTGTAGTCAAGTGTGGCCTTGATATTCTGCTTCTCATATCTCCACCTTGGAAAACTGGGATAATAGGCATTTACCACCTCACTGGTCTATGCAGTGCTGGGGATTGAACCTGGGACTTCATGCACGCTGGGCAAGCCCTGCACCATCCACGCTACATCCCTAGCCTCAGTTGGCAAAGCTCACACGCAACATCCGACTAGGTTTGCTCTGTCTCCTGCTTTTCTGTCTTGGGACACTGTAACGGGGCATTGAGAGCAGACGTGTTAAAACCATGATGTTACACAAGTTCGAATTGGTCTCAATAGTGAAAACTCAGAGTCAGATATTAGGGGGTGAAAGCTGAAAGGTCAGAGAAGCAGAACAGCAAGCCCTTAGTTCTTACCTCTATAACATTCTCAGATCAAATGGGATATCATGTCTCTACAAGTCCTCAGATTGAATGTCTTCTCTATGAAACCTCATGGTAAATCCTGAGCTCCTGTTTCCTCCTGCCTTATATTCTTCTATCTACCCAGCCATATCACTTCCCACCTCCACCTCCTTAGTGCTGGGATTAAAAGTGTGAGTCACCACTGCTTGGCTCTGTTACTCTTTTAGACTGATTCAGTCTCTTGTTACCCAGGGCTGCCTTGAACTCATAGAGACCCCTCTGCCTCTGCCTCCCGAGTCCTGGGATTAAAGATGTATGCCACTACTGCCTGGTCTTTATGGCTAACTAGTGTGGCTAGCTCCACACTTTGATCTTTGGACAAGCTTTATTTGTTAAAGCACAAACAAAGTATCGCCACACTGTGCGCCTTGGAAGGGCTTAGCAGCCATTTGGTATTGTTGGGTTTGGTTTGCTTTTCACATAAAAAAATGACACTAACTTGTGGCCCTTTACCAGTTTGCCATTTTCAGCAGAAGATTCTGCACACATACAAGACCATTACACGCTCCTGGAACGCCAGATCATCATTGAGGTTAGACTCTTCTCTGCTTTCTGCATTCAACATCTAGGCCACTCCTTTGCTCTGCACATGCCGTTTTCCTGCACAGCCTTTTAATTCTGCTCTTTTTCCTTGATTGTTCTTAGGCATGCTGCTAGTCTGGAAGTATTTCATATTTCCTCTTTATTCCAGATTGTTTATATCATCTCCACTGCCAAAATTTCTTCCCTTCCTTCCTTCCTCCCTTCTTTTCTTCCTTTTCTTTTTTCCTTTCTTTTTGTTTTTGAGACAGGCTGTCCTAGAGCCCACTATGTAGTAAGGCCATGATCTTCCTGACTCCCCCTCCCAAATGATGGGATCACAGGCATGCAATACCAGGCTCAGCTGTTGAAATCTCTTAGTTAAACTTAAAATCTATGATCCATTTATGGAATTTAGTCCTCCCTGGGATATCCTAAGCAATTTCTGTGTTTTTCTTTTTTGCTTCATTCCTAGGGTGGGAAACACAACTGTTGTAGTAGGATAGGTTTTTTCCCTGCCTTTCGCCATAGACATTGTTCCTTTTTTCACTTGACTCACTCCATCACAGGCAAACGATCGCCATCTAGAGTCTGCGGGGCAGACTGAGCTCTTCCGAAAGCACCCCCGCAAAGCCTCCATTCTCAACATGCCGCTGGTGACGACGCTTTTCTATGCCTGCTTCTATCACTACACGGAGTCCGAGGTACAGGCGGAGTAAGCACGGAGCATTGTTCAAATCCAGTGTTGTGAGGTATTGTCAGCGGGCTTGTGTAGTTCTAGAAATCATCCAAAACTTCTCAGGCCCTCCAAGAGTGAGATAGCCAAAAGGGACAAAGGTTTAGGAGGGTTTGTGTGGCCATGTATGGCTGACACACTAGCAGGGTACTGGGTGTCTCTGGTGCTGGCTCCCTTAGAGAACAGTATTGTGGCGATGGATTGCTCTCTATTTACTATGATTTTTTTTTAAAACTTATGTGGATGGGTGGTTTATTTTCCCGCATACATGTCTGGATACCAGTGCATGCCTGGTACCTATGGAGGCCAAACAGGGTATCTGATCCCCTGGGACTGGAATTACAGATGGTGGTGAGCTACCCCGTGGATACTGGGAGTTGAAGCCAGGTCCTCTGCAGGAGCAGCCAGTGCTCTTGACCACTGAGTCACCCCTCCAGCCCTCTTTTCTTTTTTTAAAAGTTTAGACCTAAGCCAGGCAGTGGTGGCGCACGCCTTTAATCCAAGCACTTGGGTGATGTCATTAAAGTTTCTTCTCCCCTTTCATCCTAGGGGACCTTCAGCAGTCCCATCAACCTGAAGAAGACATTCAAGGTAGCATTTCTTTAGTTCTTTTGTAGAGTAGTGTCAGAGTTTTGCATGGAGTGTACGTTACGTGATAACCCTCTAGACGTCCAGGGTTAATGGTAGAAAGCTAGGAGTTTGTGGGAAGTGAGAGAATCTTAATGTTACAGTGTGCAGCAGTGTGGGGCTTGGAAGATTGGGGATCTTAGATGACCTGAGAAATTCATTGATTTTTTTTTCATTTTATATACCAACCCCAGTTCCTCTTCCTTCCCCTTCTCCTGTCTCTCCTCACCTCCCCCATTCCATCCCCTATCCACTCCTCAGAGGGGATAAGGGATTCAACAAAGTCTGACATACCAAGTTGAGCAGGACCAGGCCCTTCCCCCTATATCAAGACTGAGCAAGGTATCCCACCATAGGGAATGGGCTCCAAAAAGCCAGTCCATGCACCCGGGATGAGTAGAAATCCATTAGTTTTAAGGGACAAGATCAGTACCAGCAAATATAGGCACTTTTCTAAAATTCTGAAGCCCTCATTGGATGCATTTCTCTTTCTCTGCACCTCTCCTGGCCGCTGCCCTTCAGATCCCAGATAAACAGTATGTGCTGACAGCCTTGGCAGCTCGTGCCAAGCTTCGAGCCTGGAATGATGTCGATGCTCTCTTCACCACAAAGGTGGGTGTCCTGACACTTGTGCTTCTGAGGCTGCTGGAGCGAGAAGGCCTTCGTAGGCCTCTCAAGTTCTAGGTGCCGATGAATTTTCTTCCAGCCTTCAATGTTCCAAAATTTTAGATGTAAAGAAAATGTAAAAAAAAAGTCTAGTCTCTACCTACTAATTTATTAGCATTTTGTATTTTCTTCTTTTTTTTTTTGTTTTTGTTTTTTTGAGACTGGGTTTCTCTGTGTAACCTGGCTGTCCTGGAACTCGTTTTGTAGAGACCAACCAGGCTGGCCTTGAACTCACAGAGATTCACCTGAGTATTGGGATTAAAGGTGTACGCCACCACAGCACAGCTTTTGCTTTTTTGTATACATTTTTTTCAGAGCCATTTGAAAGTAAACTGTATATATATATATAAAACACTTTATTATTCAAGCATTTATCTAAGTATTACATCTTGAGAAATTTAATATTAATACAATTATATTATCATAAATATCTGCTGTATATGCATCACTTTTAAATTAGAGGTCGTTACTGTTTTTAGTTGTGGGTTTTTTTTATGATTTATGTGGATGAGTGTACCATGTAAATGGAGTTGTGGGTGGCTGTGAGCCACCATGTAGGTGCTGGAATTGAACCCCAGGCTTCTACAAGAGTATCAAATACTCATAATCTCTGAGCTGTCTCTCCAGGCCCTGTTTTTAGTTTTTGTTATTTAATTTCTGTGTTATTGTGATCCAGTGATTGTAGTCAATCCTTGGGTGTGGCTATAGTCTCTGTTTAAATATTATGTACTGTAAAGTGTATAGTATGGTATTTTGACTTCTATAATGGAATGATTGTTGTAGTCCAAACTAATAACATCTATTCTACATCATCTGTGTGTGTGTGTGTGGTGTGTATGTGGTGTGTCTGTGCTAGTAATGCCCTGAAAGGCTGCAGTTTTGGCAAATTTTTAGTTGAAGGTATATAATTAGCTAAAGGCTTCCTGCTGTATTTAGAACTGAAGATGTATTTATCCCATATTATTACCATACTCCTATTTTTCTTTCCCCTGAAAAACATTGTTTTTTATTTCTGTGTATTTGAATTTTTTTTGTTTTGTTTTTTAAATCTCATATAAATTAGATCATGTAGCTTTTTCTGTGTCTGGTTTACTTCTCTTAGCATAATAACCTCTAGGTTAGTCCATGCTGTCATACATTGCAGGATCTTCTTATGAATGAATACCATTCCATTGTGTATATATGTGTGTACATGTATACACATATATACCACAGTTTCTTTTTCTATTTTTATAATGATAGACATCTTTTTCCTATTTTAGGCTATTGTGGATAATGCTGTAATTCATATAGGAATGATGATATTAATTTTTAAATTGTGTGTGTGTGTGTGTGGTTTCTTTCTCAGGATTGGTTTATCTGAGCTCTTTTGTGGCTCCTTACAAATTGGCTTAAATTTTAAATATAAATATTTTTTCATTCTAACCTTGAGAATTTTCTGCTTTTCTTCTTATTTATCATTTAGTTATGTTAACTACTAATGCAACCAACGCTGTCTACAGAAGTATAAATGAGTTAGGAGGGCTGGGCCTGTGCTCAGTGGTAGTGAGTGGAGTGTGTAGGTAGCGTACATGAAGCCTGGACTTGTTTTCCAGTATAAACAAGAAGTTCTTTGTCTACCTGCTCCAACCTCACTGGGGAAAGTGCTGATGTCATTGCTTCCCAGACCGCATTGCACTTTACGAATGAGCGAGTCCATGTGTGTGTAAATATGGCCAAGTAGAAACTTTGTCTACTGACAAACTCATGGTGTGTAGGGTATTCATCTCTTACTCCATTTAGGAGCATTCTACCCTCTACATTTCTTGACTTCTCTAAAAATTCCATCTCTCATTGTTTCTCCACCCCTCATCCTGTCTGTCTACTGTACTTTTCTGATCTGATCATGAAACACAAGTGAGATGAGGCCAGTGTGTTGGTGATGTCTGGTCCACCTGCTGCTTTCCTTTTTTCCAGAACTGGTTGGGTTACACCAAGAAGAGAGCACCCATTGGCTTCCATCGAGTCGTGGAAATTTTACACAAGAACAGTGCCCCTGTCCAGGTAATGGCTCTGAGAAAGAGCTAGTGATGGGGACCTGAGCTGTTCTCATTTTCTTAATGGTAGCACGATGGCTGTGCTGGGCCTTGAGATAGAAACGGGCAGGGAGGAACATTCCTGTATAAGTACTCCTAGACCTTCCTTGAGAAGCCATATGGAGAATTACGCACTGTTCCTATGATTCAGGATTGCTTGTAGTCACAGATGTCAAGGGACAGTAAGCATGCCCTGGACCAGCTCTAGAGCACAGATGTCAAGGGACAGTAGGCATGCCCTGGACCAGCTCTAGAGCACGGATGTCAAGGGACAGTAGGCATGCCCTGGACCAGCTCTAGAGCACGGATGTCAAGGGACAGTAGGCATGCCCTGGACCAGCTCTAGAGCACTGCCTTGTGGTCTGTGTATCTGGCTGCAGGGTGAGAAGGACTGTTCTTCTCCTTCTCCTGAGGCAGCAAGGACATGATGCATCATCTCATTTCCCACTGCAAAATCATGGTTAATAATGGCACTGGCAGACTTTGGGTATTGAATTCTTTCTCCTCCTTTAGAAGTTACGTTTTTCTACCTAGGAGCCCTGTGTTTTCATCATTAATCAGAATCCTTTCTCCTACAGATACTGCAGGACTATGTCAATCTAGTGGAAGATGTGGACACAAAGTTGAATTTAGCCACTAAGCTCAAGTGCCATGATGTTGTCATTGATGTGAGTCCCCAAGAAGGAAACCCTGAGTTAGGTACTGAGTGGAGAGTCAGGGACAGCATTTGCACCAGGTCCCAAAACACTTCAGCAGTTTTGACTGAATGGACCAGATAGTCTGGCACGAATGAGTTTGGATACCAACACTCTTGTTTGTTTTCAATCTTCCAACTGAGTCTGTCAGCTTTTAGGTTGAATTTGAAGTCATTAGAACTGAATCAAGCTATACAAGCTCTGTAGGGTACCTCTCTCCAGGATGGGGTTCTGTGGATGCTATACATCCTAACTGTAGTTTATTGTCCCTTCCCTGAGCACAGGGGCAAAGAAACAGTGACATAAAGAGTGAGTCCTTCAGAGAAAGCTGAGTTGGGATTTGATTGTGTTTTGGTGTACAGACCTGCCGAGACCTGAAGGACCGTCAGCAGTTGCTTGCATACAGGAGCAAAGTTGATAAAGGATCTGTTGAGGAAGAGAAAATCGATGCCATTCTCAGCAGCTCAGTAAGTATCTCCACTTACCCTCTGGTGAGCCTAGGAGACTGTTCACAAAATAGCATCAAGTGTCTGCTCCCAAGACCTAGGCAGGTGCACTTAGCTGAGCTACATGGATACAAGACTCAGATGTGAGCTGAAGTAGCAAAAGCAGTGTTTTTCACAGCAGAAGTCACTCATGAGATATGAAACAATAGAAGAGTAACCTGAAGACCTCAGCAGTGCGCGCTGATCGAGATTTAACCTAGCAGATAGCAGGAACTACAGAGCACATGATACGGACTCAATATCCAGGCTGTATGTTCTCTTAGGACATGGTGGTGACCTGCCTGTTGGCAATAAGAAGGGAATGAAATAGAATCAGTTGTCTGGGAGGCCTAGCCAGTTATCTCTCACAGTGTGAAATCACTGAGCTTTTCACTAACACGGAACTTAGTATTAGGAATTTTAACACCTGTGCTTGCTCACTAGTGAATCTCTGCAGTAAGGAAGGCAGAGCCAGATTAACGCTCTAAACTTGCAGTCTGTAAAATACAAAACAGGTATTTAATCTATCCATCTCTGAATAAATGAACTCATACCTAGTAAGAGGAAAACTCTTCTTGGGGCTGGGGAACACTTTAATCTGTAAAGTGCTTGTGCATACACATGGATCTGAGCCCAGTCCCCAGCACCCACATAAAGGTTGGGCATGGTGGTGCATGCTTGTAATTCCAGCTCTAGGGAGACAGAGCCAGAAGGATCCCTGAGACTCACTGGTCAGTCAACTAGCTAGCCTAATTGACAAGTTCTAGGCTAGAGAGATCTTATCTCAAAAAACAAGGTGGATAGCATCTGAGGAATGATACCCAAGCTTGCGAGTTAAACACAATCTTTGCTGGTGCATGGCTACAGTCCAGACCCTTGGGAGGCTACAGCAGGGAGATCAGGAGTTTGATGTTAGCCTGGGCTATACACTGAGTTCAAGGCTAGACTGGGCTACATAGAGACACCGTATCCCAAACAACAAAACAGCCCCCAATCCAATCCTTATTTTTATTCCCTCTTTTATTTCATGGTGATAAGTGAGAACTGATCATGCCTTGTTGTTTGCTTTTCCACAGCAAATTCGATGGAAGAACTAAGTGCCACTTGCTACCCTGAAACCTGCCTCACTTCTCATTTCTGCCTATGGAAACAGGTTTCTTCTTGGGAGGGTCACAGCATTCAACCACTTGAGCCTGTCATTCACAGGCAGTGCCTGCTGGTTTGGGGACAGAAACCAGCATCTGAGACATGATCTTCAGGCTGATCTGTGCACGGAACAGATCTAAAGGCCAGTATCTGAGGCTCACAGGAAGGATGCTCTGCCTCTGGTACTTCCCCAGGTGGGAGCCCATCCTGGGTAAGATGTCACAGAGAAATGACTGCCCCAGAAGTACATGTGGACTAAGCTACAAGTATCACAGGGTGGTCGTGACATTCCTCTCAGCCGTTATGACCAAGGACCTGGTGTTGGACATTGGCATTTCTGCTCTACAGGAAGTCAGAACAGAACTAAAATGACTCTTCAGGGACACAGGAAGGAGTACCAGTATTGCTCAAGACCTGCTGGAAACCAGACTCATTTTTCTCAAGTGCAGGGCCACACATCTTATGACAGACCCTTCTTAGACATTGAGTATCTTCAGCCAGTATCCATCTGCCGTCCCTGTCCACTTTTCGTTCCTAACTAGGGTCCCGCTCTCACGTGCACACTGTCTGAGTGGTATGCCATCTGCTCACCTGGTCCTCGCCTTCAGCCTCAGACAGTCTTACATGGAATTCAGATTCACCAGTGCTGGAGCACTCTACTTATAGGCAAAAATCTTTCACCAGAACCAGCCACACGTCTCACTTGGGTATCTCGATAGGGTTTTGTTCCCCACTTGACCTGCTGGGGCCTTCAGCAATGTTAGATTCTGCCCTGTGCCCCCCAAACTGGATTTCCCTGACATGCCTACACTCCTAATAAAACTGCTGCGGTCTTGGTGCCTCCTCTTCCCCGTCTGTTACTCAGGGCATGGTGGGTCTCGTATGCATCTGTGACTGCCCCAACTGTCAGCACCATGAGGCAGGAGTGTGCAGCTAATAGTCCAAGAGACAGAAGGCCTGACTCTCCTCAGCTCTGCTTCTCACAGTCCAGTGCTGGGGAGTCCCTTACTTTGGGAACCCATCTTCATCTGTAGAAAAACCGCACTATGGTCTGCGACTGTAGCATTCTACACTCATGACGAGTGGGTGAAGTGGTAGGAAAATCGGCCATGCACATAGTCTAAGACAGTGTGCTTCTTAGCTGGAGGCAGTTTGGGCTTGCGGGAAATATTTAGCAATGTCTGAAGGCGCTTTTTATTGCCATGCTTAGGTATATTGGTAGATAAGCTGTTATGTGCAGAAAAGGCCCCCATAGCAAAGGATTATCCTGCTTAAAACATTTGTAACCGCTGTGTTATACCCTACTTCAGGGCTGGAGAGATGGCTCAGTGGGTGAGAGTGCTTGCCACCAAGTCCAGAGAGCTGAATTTAATCTTTAAGTCCCACATGGTAGAAGGCGAGAACTGACACCTGTAAGTTATCTTCTGACCTTCACATGCTTGCGCACACACATGCGTGCATACAAATATTAAATTAAAAAATCTTTTTTAAAAGGATCAGTTCCCATCTTCTGCATTTAGCAATCATCTCCAGTTCTAGGTAGCCTCATACTTCGTTACTTTCCTGAATATTGTTTTTACTCTTGAAGAAATGAGTTGAATTCTATCAGACTTCAGTAGAGAAGCAAAACCGGGAGGGTGCAGATAGGTTCTATCTCTCCAACCTCACCACATACTTCGTTATAGGGATTTGGTCCAAGCCAATACCAAGTTTGGCTACCAGTCTGTATCGAGTGGTTTGCTTTTGTGTCTGGTGAGAGAGTTTGAGTTTTATAGGGAAAGCAGTGAGGGAGGGAAGATGGCTATAAAGTGAGGGACAGTAGGGCTGAGCTAGAACAAGAGTCACTGAGTCAGGGTTACAGCTGTGATGAAATCTGAACCAGAGTCACTTAGGGAGGAAAAGGTTTATTAGGCTTACACTTCCTTATCACTGCTCATCAAGGAAGTAAGGATAGAAACTCAGACAGGGCAGGAACCAGGAGGCAGGAGCTGATGCAGAGGCCATGGAGGGGTGCTGCCTTCTGGCTTGCTTCCCCATGGCTTGCTCAGTCTACGTTTTTATAGAACCCAGGACCACCAGCCCAGGAATGGCACCACTCACAATGGACTGGGCCCTCCCTCATTAATCTCTAATTAAGAAAATGCCATACAGGCTTGCCTGCAGCCTGATCTTATGGAGGCATTTTCTCAATTGAGGGTCTCTCCTATCAGATACCTCTAGCTTGTGTCAAGTTGATTTAAAACTAGCCAGGGCAGTTCCAGAGTGGGACACATGCTCCAGCCTCAGTAGAGTAATAGCCTGTAGGTTTTTGTCGCAAAGTTGAAGATGCCCTGGCCCAGGAGTGAGCGCTGAAAGAGGATCCAGGACCAGGCAGAGCAGTTACAGCCAGCCAGAGGAGTAATGATGCGGCCCTGCAAGCTGAAACGGGAACAGGTTGCCATTTCATTCCCACATTCTAGATTCTTCACAAAAACATCCCAGAAACACAAAAGGAAGGGGTTCTAAGACATTTCAGTCCAGCCAAGTTGCCACATCACAGCTACAACACGGAGTCCCCGTTTTTGAGGATGTAAAAAAGAACACCTAGAATTCATGTCTGCAGGGTGCTGCTGCATTGGTCCTGCAGGACTGGCAGGGTTTTGAGTTCCTCTTTCCTTTGGAACAGGAAACAGCGCTTGCAAGAGTAGGGTGTGACATCTACTATGTCATATTCCTATAAGAGGGGATTGAGAAGCCAATAGATGGCAACTAATGATATAATTATATTTTTATGAATTGTCTGAAATAGATAAATTCATATGTAGAAAACATTGGTGACTCCAGGAGGTTGGAAGTGGGAAGGAATTGGAAGTAATTGCTTAATGCAAATAGAATTTCTTTTGTGACATTAAACTGTTTTTGAAACAGAGGTAGTCACACAACATTCTGAATGAAATAAAGAATTATTCATTTTAGAACGAGTAACTTTATGTTACATAAAATTCTCCTAGATTTTTTTTTAATCTAATGAGATTTAGAGACTGAGCAGTTTTTTTTGAGCAGAAGAAATGGTTAGCTCTGCTACCACGTTCCCTTAGGGGAACAGAGTAGAGCTCAGCTGTTAAGGCTCTCTCTCTGAGAGGAGCAGAACTGCTACATCCTGCAGGAAGACAGACCCCCACTGTACCCCAACTTCATGTATAGTCTGACCTCCCAGTGAGCTGTAACACTCAAAATATATACTGGACTTTTATTTATTTATTTTTGTCTTTTCGAGACAGGGTTTCTCTGTGTAGCTTTGGAGTCTGGCCTCGAACTCACAGAGATTCACCTGCCTCTGCCCCCTTCTCGAGTGCTAGGATTAAAGGTGTGTGTTACCACCACCCGGCAAGGGAGAATATTTTTTTGCTCAGGTTGGTTTTGTGTTCAGTTGGTCAGGGACAGAGTTGGCGCTGGTTTCAGGGCCAAACTGTTTCTTTCACTGACGCTTTTTAGTTTTTTGGCTTCAGTTTTAGGACCAGGGTGTATCTCCTTTCTTTCTTTTTTTAATATTTATTTATTCATTTATTATGTATACGATATTCTGTATGTGTGTGTGCCTGCAGGCCAGAAGAGG
>LOEQ01001478.1:35685-46114 GCA_001685075.1 Bramus lutescens | reverse complement strand
GTTACATTCCTAAAAGCTCTTTCCAGCTAGCAGGACAGTTCATCTTCTGGCACCCAGCTCGTTCCTAGTGGAACAAGCTGGAGGACTGCCTTTAACCAATGACCATACTCAGTGTAAATGTTTTCTGCAGTCAAGTTCAATAAGGAGACGAAGAGGAGTTAGTTCAGGCTCCCATATGGCACTTTGGTAAATCTGCCAGGCATTAACCAGCATCTTTATGCCATCCTCACGGCTGCCCATGAGAGACAGCAGGGGTCTTGGCTTCTCTGTTGCTGTGACAAAAACACCCCAAAGTGACGTAAGGATAAAGGTTTATTCTCGCTCATAGTTACAGGCTCCAATCTACAGTGGCAGGGAGGTCAAGGCATTAGTGGGAGTATTGATCATAGCTGCATCCATAGTCAGGCGGAGATAACACACAACAACGAATGCATACATGCTAGTGCTCAACTCTTCGCTACTCATCGAGGCTCCAGGATCCTCTGCACCCATGACGAGTCTTCCCACCTCAGCATCACCAATATAACTCCCCACAGACATTCCTAAAGGCCCTTCCCTCAGGTGACTAGGTCTTTTTCTCAGGTTGACAGCATTAGCCATTACAGCTGCTCATGTCTGCCACGCCCACTCCTAACACATGGCAGAGAAGAGGGTTAAGGCAGGATGTAGATGAAGGAGAGATATATTCTACTAACTTAATTTCCCTAGAGAAGACTCTGATACTGGCAGCCTCAAAGAAATGTCATGGACTCCAAGGGTTTCCGCTGCTTCCTTGGGGAAGAGGTCAAGTTCAAATCCTCTGCTTCAATTCACTCGTTCCTGAGCCTGTCCAGCTCATCCAGCATCTGAGCCCTACTCCCTTCCCTGTGCAGGAGGCATGGTCTGGGATCTATGCCCGCAGCTCGGCAGGTGTATCTGGCTGTCGACTGGGGTGAGACACTTGGAAAGCCTCTAAGGCCAGCAGGGCCTTGTTGATTTGACAGATGGTAGGGTAGTGGCTGAGGTCCACCTTGAACCTGTGGCACAGAAACACTTGTAAGCCAGGGTTTTCAGGGACACTGTTGTGGGCAGTGGGGAAAGCAGAGGCAGGGCTGGACAAGGTCCAGGGTTGTCGTGCAAGGCCAGAAAGCAGCCCTGCCACCTGGGGCGCCTCATTCTCTGGGATGCTCTGAACGGGTCTGGAGTGGCATCGTCTGGCATCATTCCCCTTCTGTTCTTCTCTAAGTGATGACTGCTGTGAATTCCAGAGTCAGGCATTTGTGTAGACTGTCCTGTCACCCACAATAATAGGTTCTTAGGGGAGGGAGTGCACTCTATATGTCCCTGTTCCAAATAGCAAGCACGATGCCTTCCAGCAGGCCATGGAGGGAGCTCACAGAGCTCACGTCTAAGCAGACACTCCACATCTGGGTATAGCAAGCGGGTATTCTTGGGGGCAATTCCCTTAGATAAGCCACCTCCTCTTAGGAGCGAGGGCTGTCTATACAGGACCACCGAGGCTACAGTGGGCATGGTAGAGACATTTCAACAATTTCTTCTGCCATGTCTATGCTCAGACAGGGCAGCTGGGGTGGCCTGGTGCAGCGGCTCCTTGGCATTAAAGAAGGGTTCACAGAAGATGCTATCTCAGTGTCAACGTGGAGGCCCTGGTGGTAGGGAAACGTGAAGGAAGGTTGGCAGAGCTTTCTCTTACCTTTCAGCATTTGCCACTTGGGGCACTAAGCACAAATCAGCCATGGACACCTGGAAGAAGACCAGGGGAGTTTGCACAGGGATGATCACCCTAGACTCACTGGCAAGGCTAGCTGCTACTGCTGACTGCACTGGAGCTGTACTGGGTTTGCCAACCCAACTTCCTGTCTGCGTCCGTTTTTTCTACCATCCCTATCACCCCTCAGTTCCTCTGGAACTGCCTGTTCTTGTCCCCTGGAACTGTAGCGTTTCTCCCATGCCATACTCTAGTTTCCCTGACAACCAACCTTGTGGTAGCCAGAGAAGGCCTGATTGCGTTAGTGGTGGTCAGTCAGTGTGCTGGCTGAAGCCACCACCGCTAGGGACTTAGTGAGGACTCCTAGCAGAGAAGGAACCATGGAACCAGACTACCACAGGCTCAGTGCCTTAGTCTGCATGCGTCTAGGGCTCCTTAGTCCTACAGTCTCCAGGGTACAAACCTGAAGGGAAACATTTACCCTTCAGATGATTCCTGGACCACCTCACCGTCTCAGAAGTGTGCCCCTCTGGTCTAAACACATCCCACTGTGGCTAGTGCAGTGGTTTTCAACCTTCCTAATGCTCATGTCGTGGCACCCCCAGCCATAAAATTATTTTGTTACTACTTCATAACTGTAATTTTGCTACTGTTCTGAATTATAATGTAAATATCTGATATGATGGATATGTGATATGAAACCACTGTGAAAAGACTGTTTGACCCCCAACGGGGTCACTACCCACAGGTTGAGAGCCACTGCTCTGGAGGAAGTGCAGGAGTGAGCTGAGGTGTCTGTACTAACTAACTGCCCAGGGCAAAGGTGTGTACCAAGAGGCTGGTCCTGGGCCCCCTTCAGGTATCTCCTTAGGATAAGGAGATGCTGGGTCTAAGTGGGAGGACAGCCTGAGGTTAGCATGAGGCCATAGTGGGCAGCTCTGGGGACACTTACCTCATCTCCTACACAGTACTTTCCTGCAGTGCTCCGCAGAATCTGCTCCAGAGCTGTGGAGAGACCATATGGATGATATTTACATCAGCCTCTCCAGGGCTTGCCTCCACAGCTATGAAATAGGTGGACATTTCAGTGATAGGCCGGGGCATGGGCAGAGTCTGGTGTAGGAAATATGATAGCCAGGACTAAGAATAATGTTTCCCGTGGCTTCTCTGTTTGTTCTCAGAATAGACGAGACTTGCAGCTGGTCAAGGCGACAGTTCTCACAGACGGCCTCTAGCATCCTGAGGACAGGCACTCTCGACTGCGGTGCTCAGTGAAATAGAGGTGGGGCCATCAACAAACTGTGGGGCCACAGGCCCCCAGGTCTGGGGTTCACAGAAGTTCTGGAGCATAAAGCCATGCTTGAGCATCGGCCTAGCCCATCACCTTCCTGTCCACAGTCCTCTCATCCACCCCACTGTCAGGATCAGAGCAGCCTGCGAAGCTGGGTTGGACGCCCAGAGCCATGTGTGTGCGGGTCACTTCTCTGAGAAGCCACTTGGACAGCTCACCATTGAAGCCAGAAGTAATAGCGGTCTGGGCCCAAGGCAGCTGCTTCTCCTCTCCCACTTGCTTCAGGACAGACAGGTTCTGCACAGTTCAAGAGAAGAAGAAAAAAGAATGAAAAATAGAAATCTGATTGTTCTGGGAGTCAGCTTGAGTTTGTCCCTTTGTCAAGCCTCTGCATGGAAGGAAGCTCGGTATCCATCTGCTCTAGCTGTTTACATGTCCTGCTCGCATCTGGGCTATACAGGACCTTCCTCCCATCACGTCTCTGAAGTCGGAAGGAGCCGCCTTCTTGGGCTGCCCCAGTTATCCCAAGAAGTATTCTGAAATCTATGTGATTTTTGTTTTGTAAGATAGGGTTTCTCTATAGTTTTGGAGTCTGTCCTGGAACTAGCTCTTGTAGACTCACAGCAATCCACCTGCCTCTGCCTCCCAACTGCTAGGATTAAAGGCGTGCATCACCATCGCCCGGACGAAAGCCATGTGATTTTTGGGAGCAGTTAGCAAGCCTAGGGACATAGGATGATGGCATGACTGACAGATGCAGCTACAAGCCAAGGCCTATTTCTCTCACACCCAACACTCCCCTACTTGGTCTCTTGAAAAGAGGCTGTGTGATACCTGGGTGGGGGTGGGGTGCATGGGACTCTGAGGACTGAGACAGGTGTGTGTGTGTTAGATTGGCTTCTAGTGATTATGACTAAGGAACAATGCCCATTGTTAAAAACAGCAAGATGTTTCAGGAGTCATAGCACAGGTACACAAGGGTCCTCACTCTGATACTACTTAGCTGTCACCCTGCAAAGCCACTGCTCCTTTTTAGAGCCATTACCTTACAAAGTAGAAGCTGAAACAGATAAATGGTTCTAATACTTGCCGTTCTATTTTGCAGGTGAAAACTTACTTTAAAAATGAAACAGAAACCTTATAAGAATCCCAATATTGGCATACTGTGTAGTTCAGGATTTAGGTCCAGACTAGGGAAAACAGCATATGACAATAAAACAATTTAAATGGACTTTCTTGGTTTCTCAGTGAAGTTCTGTTTACACTATGCTGATCTACCAAGTGTATAGAGTCACTACGTCTGAAAATGTATCTTATTTTTAAAATAATTTATTACTAAAATATACTAATGATGAAAAATCATTAGAAAAATGACACTAACAGACCTGCTCAATGAAGGGCTGCCATAACCTTTCAACTTATTACAAACCAAATAAAAACCTAAAACGCAGGGCTGGAGAGATGGCTCAGAGGTTAAGAGTACTGGCTGCTCTTCCAGAGGTCCTGAGTTCAATTCCCAGCAACCACATGGTGATTCACAACCATCTATAATGCTATCTGGTGCCCTCTTCTGACAGAAGACTGTATATTTAATAAATAAATAAATAAACCTAAACCACAATTATCCTCGAAGCAAAGCAAAGTACAATAAAGCAAGGCCTATCTGCATATATGACACAGAGAGAATGAGCAAGAGCTGCCCAGGATGGAACTGGAGACTGTACCCAGGCCTGCTACTCTTCCTGTTTCCCTGCCTCAAACATGCCTATGCTCCTAGGCCTCTGAGCAGAGTTGGAGTCCCATACTGATGAAGGACTTCTGGGATTCCTGCCACCTTCTGCATGTGGGCTAGGTCAAGGCCCCTGAGAGTTTTTCTTTGTTCCCCTGCTCCCCGCACCCACCGGCTTCACTCTGGCTCATCACAGTGAACATGAAGGGATGCGTGAGAGTCGTACAAGAGTGTGGATGTAACAGTGCTAACCTGAAGGGGCTGGATGCCGCTAGTGATGAGGTCGGAAATCATGCGCACAATGGCTTTCTTCTGCGGGTCCTGAGGCAGGAGACGTGGGGTGGGCCGAGTCTCTTCCAGGTACTCTATGATGGCCAACTGTCCAGAGGGAACATTGAGGCAGGGAGAGGGCTTGGGATTCCTGGGTCAGAGGGCAGAGGCCAGCAAACTACCTTTTCCTGATGGGTACCACCACTACCTCTGCGCTCTCCTCAACTGAAGCACTGTACAGGTCTTTCAGAGACCTTGTTCAACTTGGTCCTTCATATGCTCAACCATCCTCTCTCCTCTCTACCATATACTCAGTGAGCCCCTATTATGCTTGGTGTCTAGCCACTTGTGGGTTAGGAAGAGATGTCAGGTCTTCTCATTCAGAACTCTGCCACTCCAAAACCCTCTACTCACTGACTGGCCAATGGTGATTCCATCAATCTTCATGGCTGGCACTTGCTTCATGGGATTCAGGGTCTGAAATTCCTCCGAGAACTGTGGAGACAAGGCCATGGTGGACTAGGTGTCCTAGCTTGAGTTGCCTAAAGCAGAATCAAGCAAATAGGAAGACTATAGGCCTAGCATCAATCCATATTTCTTGTCCTTAGAGAAGGACTTGGTTCCTAAGGCCATGCTAATCTCTGGGGATCCACGCAGTATCCTATTACCCCAATGGTCTGGATTTATGGTTTTACCTGTCCTCCCCCACTTTTTTTGAGACAGGGTTTCCTCTGTGTAACCCTGGCTGTCCTAGAACTCAGAGATCCAACTGCCTTGGCCTCTCAAGTGTTGGGATTTAAAGGTGTGTGCCATCACCGCCCACCTTCTTCCTGTACTCTTTAATGTTGCTACCAAGTCAGCTCCTGTCTCAGTCATCCATTGAGAGGGTCTAGTATAAAGAAAGGTCCCATTATCACCTATTCTCATAAAGTCAGGCACTGACCTTAATACCCTGACCCCTTCCCATGGCTCTCATTGCTGCCCAGGAGAGCCAGCAGCAACCTCCCCAGTTATAGGAACCATGAAATATAGGTTTCCTCCAGTGCACAGCCAGTGCTCCATCTGGTACCAATTCTCATATTGTGGGCCTGGGACAGCTTCCTTACCTGTTGCCCCCCATCCTTTATGAGGTTGACGGGCACCGTCTCATAGTCAATGCCTTTTAATGCCAGAGCTAGAAGAGACCAGAGTGGAGTTAGGGGATGACTTCTGGCTAGACTCTCAAAGGCAGCCCTCCCAGTGCAATGCCAAGAGCCTCCTCCCTGCTGGTCAGCTCTGCTTTGGAGTGAAAGTAATTTAGGCTAAGAGAGAGGCCAAAACATATGCTCTACAAAAACAGCACTCATTGCTTTGGCTTCTGGCTCAGGGTCCAGGAGAGGACTCTATTATTGGTTTTTTTTTTTATTGAAAATTTTCACCTCCTCCCCTCCTCCCATTTCCCTCCCCCCCTCCTCCTCCAGTCCAAAGAGCAGACAGGGTTCGCTGCCCTGTGGGAAGTCCAAGGTTGGACTCTATTATTGGATAAGTAAGAGTCACCAATGATGGCTCTGCAGTTAGGGCAAGACTGGAGATCAACGGCATGGGCATGGGTGCAGATTCTACCGCATTCAATTGTTGTGTATGGCCTTGGGCAGGTAACTTAATGAGTTTCTCTGCCTCAGTTTCCCCAATGTGACAAGCAGCACTGTGTAGTAACAGTGTGGGATATGGCTAGGTGTTTAGCTTACTGAAAGGATATGAGATTAGCAATGGTTAAAGCCAGTGTTCAATTTCTGGTGCCAAATCAAAGCTAGTGAACGTGGACTTGAGCCAGACTACTGGTTCAAACTGCAAGTTTTCCTCTTAGGAGCTGCATGATAGAGGGCAAATTACTTAACCTTTGTGCCTTGTCTTGTTTGCACAATAGGGATACTAATCTCTCTTATGATAATGGGGGAGGAAAGGGAGGCATGTACACAAAGGCACTGGGCACAGAGCTCTTTGGTGCAGTGCTATGACGGTGACCTTTGCCAACAGTTGTGCTCGCTGGGGGAGTGAAAGGTCAGACCTGGCCTAAAGCAGAGGCTTCTCTAGTTCCGGCTCTCCCCAAGGCTGTGACCAACTATAAACAGTTCTGTTTGATTAGCCAGATCAAATAAGAACAGAGGGAGGCCAGCTGCTCCCTGAGTCACCAGGGACATCTGGATCCTGTGAACCTACTCTGGCCATGGTTGCTAAGGGGTTCTGGAGTGCGGTGTGGCAGGCGGTGGCACTCCCAAGGGGAAAACCAACCCCCTTCCTCCCACTCCCACTGTCTTCATGTTGGACTTTCTGGGTGAAGTGCCATGCAGAGATAGAGGATCCAGGAGAACAGGGTGCTGGCTGCTGGGAGGTGGTGGTGGTGGTGGTGNGGTGGTGAAGTCCTTTGTCGCCGCCTCAGCCATTCCCATCCTTCAAGAAACGGAGCTCTTACCGATTCGAACTCTCCATGTACAGGAGCTTCGGAAATAGGAGTAGAGGACAGGCTGAGGAGAGAGAAGATGAGGCAGACATTAACTTAGGCTTGAGTTTCCAGCAGTAGGCACCTGCTAGAAGCAGGTACCAGCTCCCAGGCAAAAGGCCCCAACCTCAGTTTCTTGCTATTGCACTGGGACGCCTTACTCGGGGAGGCATCTTGGCAACTCAGGCCTGTCTTGGGTCCTAAGTCTTGCTGCTATGAGTTGCTGAAGTACAAGTGTCCTCCAGAGGAAGGAGCTTAAGTGCTAGCCTTACCTTGTCAGTCATTGTGCTGCAGCCTCCCAAGGAATGTCTTCTCTCAGAGAGCTGTGAGGCAGGGGAGGAACCCAAAGGGATGGGTCCCAGGAGCCAATGGGAAAGCAGGTTAAACAGGCACCAAAGGATTCTGGACTCTGGTCAGAAAGGGCAGCTTCTCAACTTGTGAGAGGTTTCTTTTATTCTTGGCCAGGGGAAGTTTGGCACTCAGGCATCCAGTGTAGCCTGGCTCTGAGGTAAAGTGCATGGTGGAATGGGCTCAAAGTGGGCAGACTCAGGGTCCAGACCTGACTCAGGAAGCAGCCGTGTGTGACCTGAGACAAATCCCTGCTTTTCTGTTCAGCTCCTCTGTTTATAAAACAAAAGGATACCCTAAATGATGGCAGCAGTTCCTTTTGCCCCTGGCAGAGCAGCTTCTTGTTTACTGATGCTTTGCTGTCTGTTCATTGTCTTGAAGCTCCCCATTCTCGAACTGATGGTAGATATACCCATTTGCCACAAAGTGAAGTCGCAAGCTGGGGGGTTCACGGGGCCCTGTCTGGGTTTCATAGTACCAAATGGCCCCTCACTTAGGAGTGCCCTCCTTAACAATTTTCGACCTTATAATGGTGAGAAAGTGATAGGCATTTGTTTCGAAACTACCTCAGATTTTGTATTTTGGTCTTTCCCCAGGCTGGGCAGTGGCATTTAGCCACAGCTTGGTGACCATGGGCTCATTATCAGGATTACTATGAGACACTAACCATGAGAGAGGGGCAAACATGATCAGAACTGCTGAGGAATGCCTCATGACAGGTGTTATACACTGACTGCACCAAGGTCATGGTCACTGCTACTACTCTCCCTATGGTCCTTAAGAAAGAAACTAAATCTTAGGTAATTTCTGTTCTTATCTAGTGGTAACTATCTAGTATAATCTTACACTCCAGGTTGTACCTTCAAAGGCCTCCACTGGACGCCTGAAACCACGTACTATCCAAACCCTGTATTATTTGTTTCTTATACATCACCTTAGTTTCAATCCCTATTGCTATATTTACATACCCCGGCAAAGGCAGCCTAAAGAAAAATGGTTTATTTGGGGTTATAATTCAAGATATAGTCCATGGGGCAGGGGATGAATCAAGACAATAGCCTGGAACAGCTGGTGGTATCCCATCCTCAGCAGAAGACAGGACAATGAATATGTGTTGCTGCTCAGCTAACTTCCTTGTTTTTATGGGTCCATATGCAACCCAGAGTGTCACCCTCCCACATCAAATATCTGATAAAGATATTACCACAAGTTAGCCTAACTTAGAAATTCTCTCCCAACTATGTCTGGAGGCTTGTCTCCTATGTGAGTCTAGATCCCATCAAAATGACACCAACTATCACATGCATATAAACATACACACATGCCTAAGGTTTGATTTATAAGTTAGACACTACAAGAGATTATCAATAATGATGACATAGAATAATTTCAGTAATTTACTATTACTATAATAAAATTGCTGCGATCAGTACTCTTGAACTTTGTGGCTAATAGTATGTAAAACAAGGGCCGCTCACACAAGCACTGTAATATCGCGACAGCCTAACCACTACACCATCTATTAAGTAGCTAACAGGTGGGGAGTGTAGCTAGCATGGATATACTAGACAAAGGAACAATTCACTGCCCTCTGCTGTGTGAGATTTCCCCACGCTGCTCACAAAGGCTTGCAATTGTCTCTGAAAGTTTCCAGGTAACCAGGTTTCCCTTGAACCAAGGGTGACCACAGATAAGGAAATCACTGGAAGAGAAATAACAGCCACGCACCAACTGCAAACCATCTGGCGATATTTGCGCTTGCACACCTACATTTTTACTATCAAGTAGAATGTTCGTTCGTTTAATCAGCGCACCTGGAAGAACTGTTTCCAACTCATATATGCATCGTGATTATTCTGGCAATTTTAAACTTATTTGCAGGTTTGAAGTTGTGGGAGATTCAGCCCACGCGAGGCACTACTTCTGAGCTACATACATACCCAGCTGGGTTTACGCCATTCTTACACGATTCGAATTCCGAAAATCACATCGGTATGTGGAAAACCTATACAATATTAACCTGATGCAGTGTCCGTTGCATCTAATGTACCACCTTCCCAGACAATGGGCCTCAAGCTTTATGCATTAGACTCAACGGAGTCCCTTCTAAAACAGATTTCCTGCCCTGTTCCACCAATGGCTTAAAGGCAATGGTTCTAGGATAGACTAAAGGGCTACGACTTAAACCAGGGAGGCTCCAGACGCGACTTGGAAGGCGAAGGCAGAAGGATCACGAGTTCAAAGTGAGGTTGAACTACATAACAAGACCTCGTTTCTTAAAACCAATAAAATAAAGACAAAATTAAAAGCCTGGGAAGTCACCACCAGTAACTGTTAACGATGGAAAGTGTCACATCTTCCCCATGCCCTTGGTGCATGCCTGGGCCAACAGGGCGGCCAAAAGGTGCACGCAGGGCACCGCGGAATTGCAAACGTTTGAACGTCCTACAAGAGCTCTGTATACACGAGTCACGGAAGGGTGCTACCGGACGCCACCCAGAACGATGAGCATCTTAACCTTCCCGACTCAATCAGACAGACTACTTAGCGCTCGGCGGCCAGCGCGCAGGTGCAGAGTGACCCGGTGCACAGCATGCCGGGAGT
>LOEQ01001478.1:21925-34982 GCA_001685075.1 Bramus lutescens | reverse complement strand
GAGGAGGGAGCGAGGGGCCACTTCTCTATAAGTCCAGCCTCTGAAAAGAATAGGTTTGCTCTGATGGGGGCTAGTGGGTCTCAAGGTCTGCAGAAGAGGCTCTCATGTCTAGGCTACTTGCCTTTCGAATGGTGGCACCCAGAGGTGCTTTGAACTCCCCTCAGAAAATAGTAAATCTATAGTGCATAATTTCCCAAGGTCTGGTTTTCAAAGATATCAGCATCTTTGGAGTTAGGTTCTTTCATCCGCTGCCAGGTCGCACTGGATGGCATGACATGCCCAAAGAGATGACTGCACTTGCAGTCCAAGGAATGACAAGTTTGGGAAATGTGTTTTATTACAAGCGTTAAGTCACCCTGTTCTAGAGAGACATTGCCATATCTCTCAGGTTTGCTAGTTGCAAGCGCAGCCCTAGGATATGGCCCAGGTCAAATGCAGTCAGGACATTCTAGATACCATCTTGGCCCGTGTGTGGATGTACGAGACGTTGATGGAGGACTCTCTCTCCCAACAGGCTTTATTTTTATTACCCCTCAGTCACAGACGTGCTTGGCTTCTAGCAGATGTCCCATGTTCATAGGCAGCTCTGTCAGCTGCTCTGATTAGCGTGGCTGACAGAGGCAGAGACCAAATCTGTTCAGTTTGTCTCATACAGTGTTTAATTGTGGCTACTGTCAGGGATACTCCAAGCAGCAGGATGATGCCGGCCTTGGGTATTTACCTCAGCTGTATCCTTCAGGGTCTTGGATTCAGCCTCCTATGAGTAAGGGACCAGCAAGTCTCATTTCAGACAGCATGAATGTAGTCTAAGGCAGTAAAATACCCATTAAGTCCTATGCATATCAGTTTCAGTTGGTTCTGTTCATTGGTATCATTGCCAATAATTACAACACTTATGGAGAGACATTTGGTGGCCCATTCCTTATATACTAAAATTATCCAAAGAGATGCAGATCATTAAGTTCGGTTTTATCTGGATCATCATTTAGTTTGATTTAGGCCTCCGCTGCATTGGTTTGGTTAAGACCCATGGGCAGTATATTGAGTAGTTGAAGCCTCAGTGACTGTTTGGGCATAACTAAGGTCCCTAGCTCTTTAGGGAAGAGTATATGATACACTCTGTAAAGTGTGATAGACAGAACATTGTGCCATCTGTGTAATAGCACACATTACCAGGGAGCTCTTTTGGAGGCATTGGTACTGATATCATCAGCCACATCAGAGTAGCTCAAGACTGCCCGTGTCCATCCACATGAGTTTTTCTGTTTCCAGCCACATGTTAAGTTCCTGCCATCAGCTGCCTCTTAGTGTAGGTGGTCCATCTGAATGTTGCCAGGGATTCGACTTAGGAGACAGAGAGAATTAACGTTTCCATTCACTATACATTTCCAGAACGCTAATGCCTTTCTTCCTCAGCTCTTGTTTTTGTCCTATAACTCTGCCCCTGGTGGTAGTGTGTCCAATGCCAGTTTCCATTTGCCGTCTCTCCCATTGTACCCTGTTTATGTCCAGACTTTATTACAACAGGCATTGGTAGAAAACTCAGAGACCTGTTGTGTTTTCTCTCTGACACAGGTGGGCAGTGTAGGGAGACATGCACTCAGCTAAGTGCCATTGAGTTTATGTTCTAGGCCATTTGGCTCTAGTAAGACATTCCAGGAGATGAAACTAGGATTAAATTTAAATATTGTCACCTTTTCTTACCCTTCTCTGCTGACCTACAGTGTCTCTAAGAAGAAAGACAGACCATGGTCATGGAAACTTCATTTTTCTAAGCAGTTTTGTAAAGCTTCACTCCTTTTTTTCTGGTAATTACCCAGTTGGTAGTCAAGAGGAGATGAATTTTTGTAGGGATGAATACATAAGGACCAGACTGTTTGCTCAAGTCCGTGGGCCAGCAGGAAGTGATGGGGGCATTGTCAGAACCCTGTTTAGTTGGTTTCTGAGGAAACTGTCCAATGCTTGACAGTATCAGTTGTTTGCGGATGCTGGGAGCATGGCTTTTCTGTCTCTTTGACTGTTGTTAGATGACCATTGTGACAAAAAGGTGTACCACTGGCAGACTAGATGGTTTGGAAAGCTGATAAAATGACATTAATTGTAAGGATCACAATGGTTTATCCAGTCACTGAGGCAGCCTTTCTGTAGCTTGAGAAGGTAAAAGCAGCAGTGGGGTACTGATGGGGAGTCCTGACACAGTGTCTTAGGAACAGACAATGTAGATTCCTTCCTACTCAAAGCAAGTAGGCTAGCTTTTGGCAGGAGCCTGCTAACAAGCTTTTTTGACAGACTATCTTTGAACTGCCAGCCCACAAACGATGCCTGGAGACTTAATATTAATTATGAAAGCTTGGCCTTACCTTATGCTTCCCCCCCAACTAACTATTATAGTTTTTTTTTAATTTAAAAAGTCTACATTGTGCCACATGGTTCAGTTACCTCTTAGTACGGCACATCTGACTTGCTCTGAGTCTGCTGGTGAAATTATACTCCCAGATTACATCTCCCAATTTCTCTCTCTCTCTCTGCCCAGAAGTCCCACCTGTTCTTTCCTGCCTAGCTGTTGGCCATTTGACTATTAAATCAATCAGAAGGCGCCTTAGGCAGAGACATACCTTTACAATGTAAGCATATTTGGGATGCCATGGTGGCTTCTGCTTCAGAGACCTATGGCCCTTTAAAACTTGGCTCAGTCAGTTCCTGATTCTACGTGTGTTATGACCCTGGTACAATACCCATGCTGGATGGTGTAGGCTTAATTAGGACCTAGAGTGTAGCTAGTCATATCAGAGTACATCCTGTATGATGGGTATCTTCATGAGTAAGATGGACTACTCTATCAGTAGGCAGACAGTTTCCAGCTCCCTGGAGATTGAGTCTCTCAGCACATAATCCTCCAAGTGGTGTGTCAGACTCTTCGACTCTGATTGCAGTCAGGCAGCCAGAGTTGTTGTCTTAGTTAGGGTTACTATTGCTGTGATGAAACACCATGACCAAATTAACCTGGGAAAGAGAGGCTTACACTTCCATATCATTGTTCATCATCAAAGGAAGTCAAGACAGGAGCTTAAGGAGGGCAGGAACCTGATTCAGATGGAGAGGCCTTGGAGGAGTGCTGCTTACTGGCTTGTTTCCCATTCACTTGCTCAGCAGCTTTCTTATAGAATCCAGGACCACCAGCCCAGGGTGTCTCATCAATCACTAGTTAAGAAATGTCCTACAGGCTTGCCTAGAGCCTGCCTGATCTTGTGGAGGCATTTTCTTAATTGAGGTTCTCTCCTCTCAGATGATTTTAGCTTGAGTCAAGTTGACATAAAACTATTGAGCATAGTTGTCTTTAGGTAAAATGGCTGGGCCACTTTAAAAATGTCTATCATCAGCTTCTTTTGTAGCCTGATCCTAAGAGAACCTGGTCTGGGCTCTGTGAAGAAGCTCTGTGAGTCATGGCCACTGAACTGGAGGCTGTGCCGCAGAGTGGAATAGGAAATAGTTTCTCCCAAAGGGGGCACCCGTTGCTTTGCGTAAAACTGAGCAGCCTCCTGGGTCAGTTTGACTGTCTTCTTGACTACACCCACTTGTTGAGTCCTCCTTTTGTTAGTTATAAACTCCAAGATAACCTATTCCAAAGTGGAAATGGAGGGCCAGAGAGCCTCGAGGCTTTTCTAACTAAGGCACCCTTTCAGCGAGAGGTTAATAACTGCCTTTTAGAAGAGTGTACTTAGTACCTGTGTTCAGCAGGTGGCACTGTTAGGCTGGTGTCTAGTTTCAAAGTATTTTAGCAGTCCTTAATGTGCGTGTGCATGCCTGGGATTGTATGTACCTGCATATGTGTGCACACTTGTGTGTATGTGTTTGTGCCTGTATGTGTAGTGCATATAGAAGTTGATATTGAATGTCTTCCTTTGTCTCCACCTTATTTTTTAGAGAGGGGCTCTCTCTGTACCTGGAACTGGCTGGTCAGTGGGCTCCAGGCATCCTCTTATCTCTGCCTACTCAGTTCTAGAATAATGGATACTCTACTACACCTGTTTCTTTTACATGGTTGCTGGGAATTCAAGCTCAGGTCCTCCTGCCTACAGAACTCTTTGCCATCTCCTAGCTCTGTCTTTAAAGCTGAATTCCTTTTCCTTTTCGGGGATTAATTTTTCCTGGATCACTAGGAGGGAACAGGGCTACCTCTCTGCACACAACAGCCCTTGAATCTCTTTTGATACTTTTTGAGATCAACACAACCTATACATTTCGCAGTGTGTACCCAACAACAGTACACTGAAATGGTCCCATGATTTCTATCCACAAGATACTTTAACTACTGAGATACTGGCTCAGACTTAATCAATTAAACTTGGCCTCTTTCCCCTTGAACTAGTGAGCTTAAATATCTGGTAACACCTAGAGAAGTTGACACTTCATGGGGTGTGGGATATACTGACTAGACAGAGACCGTCTCCCACTCACCTCCTCACTGACTTGGCGCCACTCCTTCTCCTTCACTCTGTCCAGTGAGCCCCTGGGCTTAGAGGCCCTTTGTCTTTTAGCTCTGCACATAATGCAGCTCTTAGTGCCTTTGGTAATCCCTGTGTTACCACTCCACTCGGCCCCCATGGGTCTGGGTGGGAAGAGCTAGGGGCCTCTATGCACGAGAGCTGTAAGTTTAGGTCTCTTTCCTCCCTGGAGTTCTGTAGCATATTAAGATGAGTGTGTATGGTCTTCAGTGTGGTTGGAGACATGTGACCTTCCCCTTTAAAACAGCCGAAGATAATGGTGGAGAGGAAGGGATAAAGGCATTAGGGCTCTGAACCAGTGAACAAGGCATATGTGCTTTTTGCCTAGAGCACACAGCTTACTGAAGGATTCTTCAGTGGCTTTTTGTTTGGTTTGACTTTGCTTTTTGAGACAAGGTCTTGCTGTGTAGACCAGACTGGCCTCAAGTTTATAGCCACCCTCCTGTCTCAGCCTCCTGAGTGCTGATCTTAACAATGTATCAGTTTTCCAATGCTGTGACCAAATAGCTGATGGGAGCGACTTCAGGGAAGAGAGGTTTGCTGGGGCTCAACGTTTCGGAGAGCGCATCCAGGCCATCATGGTGACTGGAGCGACTGCAGTGGTGGGAGGCAGGGGCCAGGGAGCAGAGTGCTAAACCAAAGCCAGAAATGGCATTCAAGGTGCCAGCTACCAGCCTTGCCCCATGTCCCAGAGTTTCCATAATCTGCCAAGCAGCACCACCAGTTTTTCAAACACATGAGCATATGGGGACATTTCACATTTAACTCCTAACAAGAATGTTTTCATTTTAATCGGTGGGCTGTGTGGAGTACTGGATAATGATGGGCTGGGATATAGGTTAATGGGAGGGCACAGGCCCAGGGTTTGATCTAGCAGTACAGGGGTTGGGGGATAAAGCAGGATAGCAGGGTCCTTACTACTGCCCCATTTCTTCATTAAGCTTTTTTAATAAATAGAACCTAGCAGACAGTTGCTATTCCTGTTGTCTGCTGCTTCACTTGGGTAAGAATCTTCACCACCAGGTTCCAGGATGTCTTCTCTTGTATTTGTGTCTAACTCAGTCCATGAGGTTCCTTGTCCCTTTTTGTTCAGAAAGCTAGGTAGGTATGTCATCAATCTAGGCTTGCGCCCCACGTTGACAGGGTCTTGGGGTCTTTTTTAGCATGTTTACAAACTAAGACTTTAACTTGCTGTTGTTTTATGGGTGCCAGTAGAAGAGAAAATCCTGAATCAGTGCCCAAGGGATTTATTTCTCATGGCACAACAAGGAGGATGGCCTGAGTACAGATGAGTCAAGCCCTTGCATTCTTGGCATACTCTACAAGGACTGTAAGATCCTGAGAGAGCCATGGGAATTGCTTTTCTGATACAAGTAGTAGAATGCAAGAGGAAACGTGTGTGTTATTACTGATTTTATTTGAGACCCTTTTGAAATAAAATCTCATGTACCTCTGTTGGTCTGTTTCCAAATAGACGTCAAGACTAACAGAAAATGTTGGGACACTTTAGTGTCCAGTATGTGTACAGAATTCTAAGTCTACAAAATTCCTTTCCATGTCTTATCTGAGTTGAACCCTAATATCTGGGAGGGGCGTGAAGAGCATGGTTTTATCATGTTGTGACATTAGTAGGTGATGCAGCTAGGAACAGCTCTCCTTTCCGTGGTCTGTTTTGTTTTCCTCTGCCCTGAAGTTAATTCTCTCTTTAACACCACCACGTTACTGTCAGTACCTCGTGTCCTTGGCTGATGCAGTAGCTTTAGTCTTCTACCCATCTACTGGGCGCAGTGAACTTAAAACCATACATGAGAGCTGCCCATTGTTTGGGAGAGCATGAGTGTTGGTGAGGAAGTGGTGACTGTGGAGACCGACCTGAGGTGTAGACACCAGGAAGCTACCCTTCCTTCAGCTACGGGAAGAAGGTATTAAGCAGCCAGGCTCTGCTGGATGGTGTGGCTGTCTTGTAAACCCTTCTTGGAGGCCATGGAAAGGCTGATGGCTGTGGCAGGACTTCACATTGGGTTGGAAAGTCAAGGGTTAGATTCACGTGTGTACTTGCAAAATAACAAGGCTAGGCCTGGGGTTTAGAAATGCTCTTAGTGAGGACATTTGGCGTCTGTAGACAGCTGGTCATTATAACAGGTCGGGCAGATCTGAGTCAGCAGGTTGGTGGACAGCGCCTGGCTGCTGCGACACTCATACATTAGCAGCTCTGGAACCAGTAGCCTGACAGTGTAGCAATGTGCATTCTGAGACCCAGTGGCCTCAAAGTGAGAAGTTACCAGACTGCGAAGAAATAGCTTTCCACGTTACAGGAAAACACTGGTGCTTTCAAATAAATTAATAGGAACTCAAGATACAGAAGAAGACTACATTTAATTTAAATTTATGGTAAATGCTGGGTAAATATTTGTTAACTTTTCTCATTATCAAGATCTAAGTTGATAACCAGTTTAAGAGGTTTCCCTCAAACCACTATGTCAAAGTTTTGTTTTTAATACAACTTATGTACTATATGCTTGAAACTGATGACCTTTGGTTTTAATTGTAACTTTAATTAAGGTTTATTAAATTTTGATGCTTTTCCTTTAGTTGGGATGAGACTCACTTTGGAAAAATGGGAAGTTACTATATTAACCGCACCTTCTTCTTTGATGTACACCCACCTCTGGGAAAGGTAAGCAGCGTGGCAATTAACACTCTGTTATCTGGGTAGATGGCTTCTCAGAACTGGAGCCAAGTGTTAGGTTTGTACTTAATTCTTAGACTTCAGAATTCCATGAGCAGGTACTTCAATAGAAAATCTTTGGTGTTTTTAGGGGTTCTCTGGGCTCAGAAATGGAGAAGAGCGTCCATCAACTGATGGATGGATAAACAAATGTGGTATATCCTTACAGCAGAATGTTATTCACCCATAGAGAAGAAGAATGTTCTGATACAGGAGGTTTCTTCTCAGGATGATGAAATGTTCTAGAATTACATAGTAGTGATGGTTGTATAGCCTTATAGAAATATTTAAAACTACTTTTAAAATCATTAGTTTTATGTTATGTGAGCTTTTTAAAAATTTTATAAAAGAAAATAGAAATATACTACATAAAGGAAATATAACTTAGAGGAGCCAAATCTATAAAAATTATACTTTTTCCTTCTCTTGATTCCTAATAAACGTGTTAACCTGTTCCCCTAGCATTTTATAGTTAGAAATTCTACCAATTAAAATTTATTTTACTCTTTTAAAAACAGATTCACCTGAGAAGATCAATGGGTTAGTTTTAGTATTCACAAAAGCCTTTCTTCTTAACTGCAGATTCAGTTCTCCAGATCTTGGGGTAATGGCATGGGTATGGAAAATTAAGGATAGCAGTCCATCAGGTTGACCCAAGGAAGCATGAGCGCCTAGGTTAGGGACTGGGGATGAAACCCCTCCAGGGAGAGATGTGTAGATAGGTAAGCCATGTAGTAAATTTAGAGTGAATTCTGAACCTAGGAAAGGGTAAAAAAGCCTTGCCTCTTCGTCTGCTTTGTAACAGCAGAGACAAGCAATTGTGCCTGGACCTGTAAAGCTCAGAGCAGATGGGGTAGAGTGGTTACTATTGTAGTTCAGTGTTGAAAGAGCTGTCTTTCTCAGTCTCTCAATCTCCCTTCCTCTCCCTTCCCTTTCTGGGGAAATGCCTCTCTTTGCATTCTCTTTCTCACTTCTGCCCTTTATTCTTTATGTGTAGCTCTTAGCCACTTTCCTCCTGCTTCATTGTGATTTGGAGCCTCTTTTCTTTGAGTAGAAGGCCAGTCTCCCAGGAGTGAGAACGCCCAGGACCTCCCCCGAGAGCTGTCATGATTCATTTCATAACAAATGAAAGAAAACAGACTGCATGTTGTGAGCCCCTCACTGACCCTACCCTTCAAATTATGTAGTCTTTTCCTCCCTAAATGTTCAGTCTGCTCTAGTCCCAAGAACTTAGCGTGACATAAGAGAGGGTTTGTTTCAAGCAACAAGCTCTTTAGACAAAAGGTTTTTTTACTCTGCAGCAGCTGCAGGACAAAATGTCACACTGGCACTTCTATGGCCAGTTGTCAAGGGAAACAGAAGGCCATGCATGCAGCTGGAGAGAACGGGACAGAGGAATCTTTGAACATTTTATCTTTCGTCCATTCCTCTCTCCTCAGATGCTGATTGGTCTTGCTGGCTACCTGAGTGGATATGATGGTACCTTTTTGTTCCAGAAGCCTGGGGACAGATATGAGCACCACAGCTACATGGGAATGAGAGGAGTAAGGCTTCCTGCTTTATGTAGACTGATTAACCCCGGGGCCACACCCACTCAGAGGTGTTGGAAGCAGCAAGTGTAGAGAGGGGACTTCTGTGGAATGGGGAGAGGACAATGATTAAGCCCTACCCCTAAAGCAGAAATCTGGAAGTGAGTGTGGGAGGAAGAAAAGGGAGGCCACAGATAGCATAGAAGTTGCTTACGAGCCATGCACACTGCAGTCTGTCAGCACATGTTTAGGTTGCATTCCTCTGCCAGCCTTTCCTTCAGATTGTGGCCTCTTCACACCATCTCCAGATTCCTACTTCCTTCCTCACAAAGAAGTTGGCACTTAGCAGTCTCGCTCTCAGGGAGGCTGAAAGCTACTCCAGTCAGTCCCTCTGCACCCCGATTCCCAGCATCAGCTTAATGGAACATGGCAGAGCCTAAACACTCAGCTCCCCGGGAGCAACCTAATGAGACCTGTGGAAGCTGGCCTCCAGCCTGAGTTCTCAGAGCACTTTGCCTTCACAAGTTAGATTAGATGACTGTGTGCTTCCTGGGGATAATCACTGGGTGGTCTGTACAATACTGCATGCCATATTAAACAGGGAGTGCCCGCCCCTCGGTTCATACTCTCAAGTGACACTTTTGTTTCGTTTTTGTTGTTTGTTGTTTTTGAGACAGGGTCTCACTATGAAGCCCTCACTATCCTAGAACTTACTATGTAGACCAAGCTGTCTTCGAATTCATAGAGATCTGCCTGCCTCTCTGCCTCTCAGGCTTGTGCCACCACACCCAGATCTCTTAAGAAATGATTTTCTTCCTAATGACTCTTGAACAGCACAGAGTGTACTCAATACTCCCCATGGACTTGCTGTGGAAATTGTAAAGGACAAATAATTTCATTTGTTCTCTTCCTATCAGGCCACTTTACTTCCTGTGTATAAAAGTGATGGCCCAAAGGGAAGAATTTCCCGTTACCTCGGCCTTGTCTGTGTACTGCTGATAGGCAGACTAAGGAGACAGAAGTTGATTAAAAAAAGAATCAAACCCCCGTCTTCTCCAGCTCATGAAGTGTCAAGTAGTCATTTTTCCCAAACCAAAATGCACCCTGTAGATTGAGTGGGTTTTGGTGTCCTCAAAACAAAGAACCAGGGGAAGTATTACAAGAATATCAGAAGTCTCAGAAATATTAAGATGCCTCAAAAAAGTCTGCTTCAACTTATACCATAGCTTTATGCTAGACACTAATGTTGGTGAAGTACTTTCTGGGTTAGTAAGTCCTGAGCTCATGTACTCCACAGCCTGAGCCTGTGAGGCTGGCTTTTCCTATTGAAATGATAGGAGACAGCTGGCTGTGATTGGCAGCCCTGCTTCTTCCTGTAAATGTCACTAATTTCATGCCAGTACTCGTGCCAAGGTTCTGACGGGCATACATGCCCACTGCTTCATGTGGTTTTTCACTATGACACTCCCCTTGCATGCTCCACGTGATTTCAGATCACCTAGACTATGCTTTTGTCAGGGTCCTCCACCTTAGACATTAATATACCAAGTCAGTTGGTTGCTTGAGCGCTCTGTCTTCCTTCCATAGTTCTGTGCTTTCCTGGGTTCCTGGCTGATCCCCTTTGCCTACCTCACTGTCCTGGATCTGTCCAAGTCCTTCCCAGCAGCACTGCTCACTGCTGCCCTTCTCACCTTTGGTAAGTTGTCTTGACCTCTGTGTTTTGGGAAATGGGACTGTCACACCATGTGGGTGGTTGGAAATCAATACATCCAAGTGTCACATCTGTGCAGCCAGTGCTTTTATTTATTTATTTATTTTTGGGTTTTTAGAGATAGGATTTCTTCATGTTGCCATGGATGCTCTGGTACTTACTCTGTAGACCAGGCTGGCCTGGAAATCTCAGAGATCTACCTGCTTCTGCCTCCTGAGTGATGGGATTAAAGGTGTGCACCTCCACCATAGGACCCAATTCTTAATTAACTTAAGGGTTGGGTAAAATATAGTGTTACTAGTAACACTTAAGTATATAACTACATTTTTGAGTCGTGTGTGTGTGTGTGTGTGTGATGTTCATGAGTGTTTATATTTGCACATGTGAGTGTCTGTTTGGGTGTCTTAGAGGCATGTAGTTGACAGTTGTCTTCCTCAGTTGCTATTTACTGAAGCAGAACCAGAGCTCATCAGTTCCAGTGAGTCTTGTTAACCACCTTTCCCTGAGGATCCCATCTCTACCTCCTGTGTGCTGGGATTCCATGAGGCTGCCATGCCTGCCCAGCTTTTATGTGGGTTCTGGGAATCCAACTTCCAGTCTTCAAGCTTGCATGACAAGTGTTTATTTTTGTTTGTTTGTTTTTGTTTTTCGAGATTGTGTTTCTCTGTAGCTTTGGAGCCTGAGTGCTGGGATTAAAGGCGTGTACCACCACCACCACCCGGCTAACAAATGTTTTTTTTTCATGAGGCATCTCCCCAGTCCCTAAAGCAGACACCCAGAAGTAGCAGTGAAGCAGAAAATTACAATAGAAGTATTAAGTATTTTCTCTGGGTCCTCACCTGGATAAACACAGACTAACTATAGAGGTTAGTCCTGGTACTAGCTGTATTCTTCTTCAAGTGAATCAATGACCTTGTGGCGCTTTATGTGTAAAGAAGTCCAGAACTATTTAGGTGGGTGTTTGAATCTTGTTCAGACAAATGTGCTGATGTTTTGATGGATATAGGACAAGGATATAGGATTCCCTGTTGTGAACCAGTGGCTTTTTCCCTTGTATGTATCTTTTCTTTAGTTATTCATAATCAGTCATTTTTCATTTTCTATTTGATAACTGTTTTCTAGGCATCTACTCTATACCCGGCCACCTTTTGAGGCCTCAGAAAATATACTGATGAGATGCTGTTCTCATAGAATAATACCCTATAGAAGGGCAGACAAATAAGCCAGGACATATTATTTTTCTTTTAGCATTTAAATTATTTACTTTGTATGTGATGGGGGAGGCACATGCACACTTGTCATGGCACACCTATGGGAGTCTGAAGACAACTTATGGGAATTGATCCTCTTCTTCCACCACATGGATCCCAGGGTTCATACTTAGGTCATTAGGTATGGTGGCAAGTGCCCCATCCTACTGAACCATCTCAATGGAGATCCTAAGCAATTAGTGCCAGGTTAGACAGAAAGCAGAGTGGGGATAGATGAATAGGGATCGATACTGTTTTAGATAGGGTAAGCAGTAAATAATCCCCCAAGAAAGTAGTGTCTAGCAGAGGCCTGAGTGAAGCAGGATTGGCGTCCAGAGTTCTGAGAGAAGACTGTTAAGGCAGGAAAACAGCCTGTGTAGTAATCCTGTGAGGGGCAGTGAGTAAGAATGTTGGGGTTGATTTTAGATAAATAAGGAGGCCATACAAGATTTGGGAACTGTCCTGAGAAATTTTTAGCCTGGGTGAGATGAGAAGACATTGTGGGGTTTAGGAATATGTTAATAACTTAAGTTTTTTTAGGTTGGTCTGGTACCTATGTAGGGAGTCAACCCTCAATAAAGATGTCATATGAAATAAAACTCTCCTATACATTTATAGTTTCCAACTGCATCACTTTGTGGGTTTTTTATGGTAGAAATGAGGTAGTGGCCTCAGAGTTGAGTGAATGATGTGAGCCTCTGAACTAGAGGGCCTACAGGTAACATTGGTACTGCTTCTTACCATTGGGCTCTGCTGTGTCCCCAGCTGAGTCTTCCTCCTTGCTGATAACCCAGTAGTGATCAATGGCCGCCTAGTCATGACTGCCAGATGCTTACTTGCAGTGCAGAGAGAAGGACTGTTTCCTGCTGTTAGAGTGTTTGGTTTTTAGAGATCTCTTATCACTCTGCGTTTTGACCAGCAAGCTCCTATTTTTCAGACACAGGATGCCTCACTCTGTCCCAGTACATCCTCCTTGACCCTATCCTGATGTTCTTCATCATGGCTGCCATGCTGAGCATGGTCAAGTACAACTCCTGCGCTGACAGGTCAGAAATACCATCTTGGGCAGGGAGTGGGGGGTGGCAGAAGCCATGACAGTCCAGAAGTTTGATTGTGGCAGAGCTGGGTGGGTGCTTACAGGACTAGCAGTGAAGAGCAATACTTTTCATTTGTTTGTTTTTTAGATAATGAAAAAAAATTTTTAAGTTTTATTTATTAACTATTTATACAGCATCTGCCTACATATATCCCTGAAGGCCAGAAGAGGGCACCAGACCTCATTACAGATGGTTGTGAGTCACCATGTGGTTGCTGGGAATTGAACTCAGGACCTC
>LOEQ01001477.1:385894-400012 GCA_001685075.1 Bramus lutescens | reverse complement strand
ATACACACAAACAGAATATTGTATACATAATAAATAAATAAATATTTAAAAAAAATAATTGGTGTCATCAGCATCTCTGGCAGTAACGTTATGTTCCTCCCTACCTCCCTCTTGCTTTCTATCCTCAAGACCAGAGAGTAGTGCCCCAGACATTTCTCAGATTTCCTGAGGAAACTGGGTGTTAATGGTGTTCTTGTTTTCCTTTTCCCGCTCATTGCTCTCTTCAAGTCCTTTGGAGCCCATCCCTGAAGCTATTAATATCCAACATCAACTAAACACCAACTATAGTTCAACTTTCTCATTTTATTTGCCACAGACCGCTTGCTTATCCACAGGCTGTGATATGCAGGCTCTTGTTCGCTCCAGCCCATGATATGGAACAGTGCAGTCATTACTGGGTCAAAGAGGAAGCTGATTGCTTCATGTTCCTACGTGTTTTATAGGATGGCAGTTCCTACTACCATCAGGAACCTGCATGCACATTTTACCAGGCCATCCTAATGGAGTGTTGGGCCACTAGACCAACGGAGTGCTGAGATTCAGTCCATTAGCCACATGCCACAGGCTTGTGAGTAGCTCCCAGACCCTTGCCAGGGTAAGACAAGGAAGGGAGAGCAAACAGGCATCAGGAGCAAGGCGGGTATCTTGATAATGGGCTGGAGTCCTGCGGGGGATAATGGAGGTCACACCTGCCATTTAGAGAGGAGCTTCTATCTCTAACTATCCATACACCAGGCAGCCTAGACCATTGGGGGAATGTTGAGGCTCACCGCAGTTCACAAGTGAAACAGCCAGAGGCCGTATGCCCTTGTCCTTGCAGGTGATCTCTCTAGTGGATGAGTGACCCATGGGTCCCTCCCTACCCCGGGCTCCATTCCCAGATTCCAGATAAAAGTAAGCCTTGGTCAAATTCTGCTTCCCTGGGTATCTCTTTCCTCCCAGGAAGTGCCACCTACCTTCTGGGGTTCCTGATTCTCTCTAAGCTGCTTAGTCCAGGACCCAGGGGCTCTGACTCCACACTAGATTGCAGGTGGGGAGACTTCAGAGCTCCAGATCCAAACTTCATGCAACACCCTTCCCAGTCCAGGAAAACCAGTCTCCCCAAAACCCCAACCAGTAATTCTGGGGCCCACTGTGTTCCAGAAATAGGCTGACCTCACTCCTAACAAGAAGTTAAATCAGTGGCTGTCTTTCTTGAAAGACAAAATACCCCCAGACATCCCTGGGCTAGACTAAGAGAGACAGAGCAATCTGCCAATGTAAGCATTGGCTGGACCGCGCAGATGAGAAGGTCATCTGATGGCCAGAAGCCTGCCCACTGTGTGCCACACACCCTGCCAGGGGCTTTGCATAAGTCAGTTCATGGATTTGTTCATTGTCATGTGACAGAACTAGAGACCAAACCCTTGCTTTACACATGTAAGCACAGCACCCATCCGGGAGACCCTTGCTACTTTCGCTATCAAGTGTGTCCTCGCAGAGAGACCTTTCCTACCTGTCTTAGTTAGGGTTCTGCTGCTATGAAACACCATGACCAAAATAACAAGTTGGGGAGTAAAGGGTTTATTTCACTTACACTTCCATATCTCTGTTCATCACTGAAGGAAGCTGAAGGCAGGAGCTGAGGTAGAAGCCATGGAGGGGGTGCTGCTTACTGGCTTGTTGCTCCTCATGGCTTGTTCATCCTGTTTTTCTTGTTGTTGTTGTTGTTGTTGGTACACACACACACACACACACATCCCAGAACCATCCCCCCAGGGATGGTATCACCCACTTTCTCAATTTAGTTTCCCTCCTCTCAGATAGGTTGTGTCAAGTTGACATTAAGCTAACAAGCGCACCACCTAAAGATAAGCCTCCTGCTGCTGAATAGGAAGGTGGGATTTAAAGAGCATAGGCAACTTCCCTAAGTTGGTCAGGATAGAACCAAGCCCCAAACTTAGTGTGTTCATGGCCTGAGCTGTTTCTGGCCATGGCTTTCACAGAAGGTACCGAGGACAGGGAGAGAGGGTGCCTCAAAAATAGTGTCCATACATTGAACATTGGCCAGGGGGGGGTTGTGGTCTCCTCCCTCAACATTACAGGGCCAGCCTCTGCAGATAGATGGAGGAAGAGAGACATACAGCCTTCCTACTCTCCTGAGTCTGCTCTAGAAATGCGTCCACCCCTCCAGTGAGCATCGTTGCCTGACAGACACTGGATCAGCCCTGTCAAGTCACCTGCTGTGCCTCACTGAGATCCCCTAGCTCTGTTTCCAGGCTCAGCACTCTTCACACCCCACTGTGTATCCTCTTATAAACGCTCCCCCCAGATATGCACACATGTGCATGTATACACACATGCACCCAAACTCTTATGCAGCTTAGGCAGAAGTGATCTGCCTCTCCACAAGGGGGGGTCATGGCATGAGAGGAGGTAAGGACCTATGTTGGGCCTCCATCCTCTGTTTGGAGAGATTGGCTGAGGGCAGACACCTCCCAGGATGATCATGGACCTCCCAGGATGATCATGGTGACTACATGAGACAAATATGGAGTACATTAAGGCTTTGGCATATAACTGGTTCAGGGGCTGTTGTATTTGCCCACTTCCCACTCCGCAGATCACAGATAGAGGTTGAGTACATAGTATGTACCCAACCCTGGCACCATTCTACGCAGAGCACATTAATTACTTTGTTAATTCCACAGTGCTGGGGGTCAAGCCTGCATCCTTGCCCATACTAGGCAGGAGCGCAATCATTGAACTACCTGCCCAGGCATCTCATTACTAATCCTCATGGCTACATCAGTGGGATGTGTGTTGTAGCTACATTGCCAAGCAGGGGATGAAGCCACAGAGCTTGGCCAAGGTCAAGTCAGAGCCTGGCTTAGCAGTCAAGCATGGATTCTAGCCTGTGCACAGCACACAACCACACCCAATGGCTCAGTCATCCTCCCAGGACTCTGCAGGCAGCTGAGGAGGCTTCAGGGCTCACAGTGTAAGGGGAGCGGCCCCAGATGACCTTCTTGTCTAGGGCTGTCTCTTGCTGGCCTGCAGTTTCTTGTGGGGTGGCGTCTGTTCAACTACAAAGGGCTGTCTGGAGAGGCTGTCATCTGTGACCTCTCCATAGAGAGCAGCTGTCAGTGCTGGACAGTTCCAGGGCTGAGTGACTGGAGAGAGGAGTACCGAAGGGTCTAGAGGGATATGGTCTGAAGATCACAGACAACTCAAAGGCAGATGAGGACAACATGAACAACCAACAAGAGGAAAGTCCAGTAGACTTGGGCAGGTAAACAGATGACACTCATTGGCAGGTGGCTGGTGTAGTAATGTGTGGGGTGGTGGCTCTAACGTCATTTTTGCCATGGAATTCTTTTGTTTTTTTTTTTCATTCTACCCAGAAACTAAATTCATATCAAGATGTAAGGGAGCGATCCTGTCTAAAATGGAGAGGAAGAAGAAAACCCTTGGTCTTCCAAGGCCCCTTTACGTCTCATTCATGTATACCCTCCAGCATCTAAGGCCAGCCTTGGGGTCCCCAGAAACAAGTTTGTAAATCACCTATCTTACATAAACAATAGCAGCCCTGGAATGGAGATCATAGCTCTGCTATGATCTGATCTATGATCTGCTGTGTAATAACTAACTGGTCACTTTCCCTCTCTGGGCTTAGGCAGTCTTGCTTCTTGGTTCTCTAATGCCTCTCCTGGATATGATACTCTGGACAGTTTGGAGTCAGAACTAAGGTAGGTGGGCCAGGCACAGTCTTCACTGCTGAGTGAGGAGCCATGAAGCCAATGAGAGCCACAGACACACTGATATGTACAGTCAAGCCTGGGGACCATAGTCCCTGACCCTGCACACCAACACACATCTATGGAACTGTAGGCTTGGTGTGCAAAACTGAAATGACAGATAACAGAAGGTGAAATGTGGTTTCAGGAACCAGCTCAGAGAGTGATCTCGTTCTGGTAACTTCTGTGACCTCTCCCCACATCCATCTAGTCTTCTATTCCCACCTCCTTGTTTGTTTGTTTTGTTTTGAGACAGTGTCTTGGGTATCTCCTGCAGTGTAATGATTCTGGTCTCATTTCCTCAGTGAGAGGCTATAGAGCTGGAAGGATTGGCATCCAAGCTCTGGAGTTGGCAGCTGCTTGCATTCAGCCCTGCCAATGTCTGCCTGACCCTTCCCAGGCCACTGGAAGGACTGATGGATTTTTTTTCCCCTAGAAGCCCTCTGGGACCAGATAGGTACAGTGGACTCTGTTTGTGAAGCTGGGCAAAGAGAGGCAAAGAGAGGGTAAGTGACTTATCCACAACCAAGTAGCTAAGCCTTAGCAGAATGTCACTGGAGCCAGCCTTTTGTAGGACTGCTGCGCTCAGGGACCTGGCACTGGAGAGAAACCGAGGCCTGGATTTCCTTTCTGTAGCTGGTGATGTGTACGCAGGCTCCAGGTTAGCAAAAGTAGTTGTTCAAAGAGGCAGCAAGGCAGGACCACCAAGCCCTTCAGCTCCTTCCCATGCACAGCTGGGGTAGCTACCCAGGAAAAAAAGTATTGGACCCTAGTAAGCAGTCCAGAAAGAGACAAAAGTCAACATTTCAGGTGGACAAGCCAGACCCAGACTCACCTAAAATGAAGTCTGGAGCAAAACACTCAGCTCCCAGATAGAAGACACAAGGACCCCCAGAGTAGAGGGATAGAGAGTCAGAGCCCCATACAGAAGGGTACAGGGTGAAGGCACTGGCACAGCAAAGGTACAGGATGTGCAGCAGGGATTCATTTCTGGGCAAAAGGATCAGAAACCAAGAGGTGGCAATGTCACCTGGGCCTGTGTCTAAATAGCCATCCTGGCTAGCACAGCCCAGGAGGTGATGCTGGAGACCTCTCTGCATTGGGGGAGAACCCAAGAGACCAAGAGGCAGCCAGCCAAAGTCTGGCTGTCCCCTGAGAGGATGCTCTTCAGTGTTTCCCACCGTTCTTCCTCCTCCCACCCATTCATTTATTCACGCAGTGAGGCTCTCACTAGTGCAGTTAATAATCTCTCTCATCTTGGCAACTCCTAACACCCTCCCTCCACTCGCTCCCCCAGTTTGGGGTAGGGGATGAGACGCCAGCGATTCATGTGGTGTTGATTAGAGTATTGATCCTGCCTGCAGCTCTCATAGACACCCGCCTGAACATCCATCAGTGACAAATGGGAGACTGGAGACTGCCTCCTGTGAAGCCCAAAGGCTGGGCCAGACCAGAGCACACTTCAGCCGTTCTCCAAGGTGGGAGTACCGGTAGATCCCACTCAACTCCAGCTGGCCCTGTGCTGTTTGGCCTTCTAATCTCAAGTGTCCCGCTTCTCTTCATGCCTCCCATCCCTCCATCCTTTCTCTTCTCTACTCTCCAGTTGCTGATGAACAGCTGGGCATCCAGTCTGGCCCCTCCCCATTATTACAAATGACACCAATAAGCCAGGACATCACACGGCAACCCACTGAGGCTCACATTAGCAGCCCAATTTTCAATACCCAGAAACTGAGGCTCCCCGAGGTCAGGCGAGGCCAGGCTGCTGACCAGAGCCATGGCTAGATTGAAGTGCTGCTGTCCCACCAATCACCCAGTAACCCAGAGGAGCAGTGACATGAATTGAGCCACTTTGTGCCTGGGATGCATTGTCTCCTTGACAATGTGTATTTGTCTTGTGATGTAGAGGTTCGTTATTCTCGTCTCACAGATGACAACACCTAAGTAATCTGTCTGCAAGTTGCATGCTTAGGCTGCACCATGTGGGGGTTCTAGACCTCCTCTGTGGGACTCCAGCTCCAGATTCTTGTGTTTGCTTGGCAGCTCCCAGTTCATACCCATGCTTGTTCTCACCTCCAATCACACACACCCACAACCCCCCACCCCAGAGAGAACTGGTATTGTGACCCCCATTTTACAGATGTGGAAACTAAGGCATGGCTGAATATGTGGCTGAACATGGTAGAACCAACACTCTAGCCATAGCTGATGCTCTTCTGCCTCCCCTCGGGTTGGACCACCACCTGCTCTGACAGATACCTGCCAATCAATAAGCCCCTGAATCCAACCTTCCTCCCCTTCCAGGAATCCCTCTGAGGAAGGGCACACCAGAGTGACAGCTTCCCTGTGCCATTCTGCTTCTCTGTAGTGTTCAAGCCAAGGTTGATGCTGGGGCATCTTTCCACGGCATTTTTCCACTGACTCACTTCCTCTCAAAAGAGGAATACAGAGTTCTGTTCCACTTTACAAGCCATTTTCCTGCCTGGGACCCCGTTTCCCTCTGCCACATCTCCTTCCCTGTCTGCAAGACCTATTCCAGTACACTCCCACCAGGAAGCCCCAAATCCACCTACAATGTCACTCATGGAACTGCCCACCACTCGACTCAGGATCTTAGACTTGTTTCCACTTCAGGAGCCTCAGTTTCTCTACCTATCCTGCCTGATGCTCACCCTTGGGCTCTGATCCTCAGGGTAGCTTTTCTGGAACTCCCACTCCTCACAGCTCCATCTTCTCCTGTTTTCACCCCGAGAAGGCAGGTAGGAAGACTAGCCCAGATAGCCAGACTTCGGTGTTAGAGCTGGCACCCAGGATGGTGCTGGGCCCAGGAAGCAGCTTTGATTGCAAATTGATCTGTTGTTCACCGAGCTGGTTACCAAGAAGAGGGGAAGCAAGTTGTCAATACTGCATTACCCACCGGGACCTAGAGCTTCTTCCCTGGGAGATAGAGAAGTTGGAGAAGGGAAAAACAAACTTTGCAGAGTCCCTGGGAAGATGCTAGGAGCGCAGGACTCATCCCAGCCTCTGCTTCCTTGTTCTGGTCCCCAGAATCCTCCTCCTTCCCTAGAACCAATCTGGAGTTGAGCATGGGACACAGGAACTGAACATTGAATTTATTAGAGTATGTTTCCGTTTGCTTTGGAGTTGCATGATTTGACCCAGATCTGGAGTAAAGGGTAGATTCTTTACCTCCACCAGGCTGGCTTTGGGACATGTGTGCATGGCTCCAATGCAACCAGAGTCTAGGTAAGAAAGGTGCTGGGCCCGGAGGGTTGATGAAGGAAACCCTGCTTGACTTGTCTGTTTGGCTGCCCCTTTGTGGCCAGGACACTAAGCCATGGAGTCTTGGCAGGTGTACTGAGTACAGTGTTGGAAAGTTCCCTGGGGACCCTTCCAATCCCATCGCTGCACCAAGCAGGATGGAGAAAGGTGTAACACTGTTTGCTGTGACACAAGGCTCTAAACCAAATCTCACCATTCTATGAGGGATCTCTCGCTGATTGCTATCTTGCAGATCCAGGCATGTTCTCTCCTTACCCACTATTCCCTGCTCCCCTGGCCTCTCTTGGGATCCTCATATTCTCTAGACAACTGCCATGTCTTCTTACTTTAACAGTAACACTACCTGCCTTCCAAATCTACATTTTCCTGACAGGCCTTCCACGTCCACATTCTCCTAACGGACCTTCCAGGTCCATGTTGTCCTAAGGGACCTTCCAGGTCCATGTTGTCCTAAGGGACCTTCCAGGTCCATGTTGTCCTAAAGGACCTTCCATGTCTACATTGTCCTAACAGACCTTCCATGTTCACGTTGTCTTAACAGAATGTTTCTGATGAGCCAGGTGTGAAGACAAAAACTGCCACAGATCACGTGCCCCAAGATGCTTACAGTAAAAGGAAATGCTCCTGCTGCCTGTCTTGTGATCAGAGTGTACCAGGTACAGTGCTAGAAGCTGGGTGAAGCACTGGTGTGAGAGGGTCTTGTTGAGGACTCCGAGGGTGTTAAATACTTGCTGGATCACTGTGATAAAGTGCCTGGCAGAAAAGAGGCAAGGTTTATTTCAGCTCATGATTCCTGAGGCTTTCATCCTATTGCAGCAAGGAAGACATGGCAGAGTAGCTCAGATCATAGCAGGAGTGTGCAACAGAGGCTGTTTACATTACAGCACTGCAGAAAGCAGAGAGCCAGGCAGAAACCCGGGGCCAGGCTGGAACTTCCAATGGGCCTTCTTCCTCCAGCTAGACCCCACTTCCAAAGGGGTCCACAAACAGCACTGCCAGCTGAGGATCAAGCCTTCAAAAGGTGGGCTCATGTGGAACATTTCAAAAACAGAACAGCACCTTGCCACATGCGAGAGAGCCAGGCAGGAGCAGCTGGAAGGCCTTCCGTGACCACCAGTGAGGAGTGACTTCCAGAGGAGGAGACGCCCTGCCTTGAGTTGAGCCTTGGAGGACAAGAGGTAGGCTCGCAGAAGGACATCCCCAGCAGCTACAGGAGGAGAGGAGTACTCTGGACCAAGGTCACCACTATAGCAGCCTCATGGGAAGCTGTATCATAGAGAGTCACTCTAAATTCTGTCACTGAATTCAACCAATGGCCGCTAAGCATCTACCATATGCCTATTAAGGGCAGAAGCCATCGGCATGGGAGAGCCAGAAGGACCCAGTTGTAATCCCTCTGTGCCACCCCCCAGAAAACACCAGACAGGTACCAACATCCAACTGATAGCACAGAGGGAAACAGCCAAAGGGAAAGGTAGCTTTGATGGAATAAGGAAAAGGATTGGGAAAGCTTTAGAGATGGAGTATGGCTCACTCAGGTGTCAGAGAAACACGGGACTGAGAGATGTCCCAGGAACATGAGGGAATACCAACAAGAACAAAATCCTGGCACCCAGAGTCCATGCGCATTGAATGCCATTGGGTAAACAATAACAGTCAGTCTCTGGGAAAGTAAGCACTCAGCTCACACAAACAGGGTAAATGCAGAAAGAAATTATCTATGCATGTTTAGGCAGAGCATAGATGAACCCAGAGACACAATGAGCCAGAGATTCAAAGAAAGGGAGTGGTTATGGGAGCCTGAGAAGGAGTCACCATATGAAATGCTAGTCAAGGGACAATGCCTACCTAAGGCAACCAGAGAGAGGGACACCTGGATTCATACTTTGGTTTTTCCTCTCTTCTTTCCACCCACTGCTGGACCTTTAGAACAGGATCCTAGAGATGGGGAGTCTGGTAGATTTGTGCCTTGCAGATTAGTGCCCTGCAGGCAGAAAGGAGAAGGGTGGCTGGTGCTGCTTGTCCCCTGTAACCCCTGACTACAAGACACCCCCCCCAAAAGTGGGCCATCTAATCAGCTCAGGAGCTTCACACGCTTTTTAAAAGATCAAGCGAGAGAGCAAAGGCAAAAAGCTTTGTACAAAAATAATTGGTGCTCCTGATCTCGAGCCTACCAGGAATCCTTTAGTACCAATCCTTTTAGAATTCATAACAGATCGTTTTGCACATGAGAAAATTACAGCTCGGAGGGGCCAAGTCATCAATATCTGTGCTACTTAACTCCTTGCTTTCCAAGAGATAGAAACCCAAGTGACACTGGCTTGAGCAATGAAAGCCTTTGGCTGGCATGAGAGACTACAGCTCCAGGCATGGCTGTATCCAGGCACTTGCTCTCTGTCCTTGCATTGTGTTGGCTTTATTCTCAGGATGTCATATCCAAGGTGACAAAACAGCTTTAATATGCTTGTGCCACCTTAGCTTGACTAAGAGAAAGAAAGTCCCTTTCCTCAAAATCCTCAATAAATATTCTTAAACCTGGCTTCCTCATCTCTGGACCAATCCCTATGGCAAGGTCATTGGTCTGGGCAGGGTCAAGTGTTCCCTGCCTTGGAGCCAGGAAACAGGCCACTGTGGATGAAAGTCACCATAGCGGTCACCCCAGTGGGCAGGGTTGCTGTGGGACAATGGTTTTTTATCTTGTCACTTGTATTATTTTAATAAAATGCTGATTGGCCAGAAGCCAGGCAGGAAGTGTAGGCAGTGCAACCAGGCAGGAAGTAGAGGCAGGGCAACAAGAATAGGAGAATTCTGGGAAGAGGAAAGACACATCTGCAGTTCTCACCCAGAGAGAGAGGAAGCAAGATGAGACTGCCTCACTGGTGAACGGTACCAAGCCATGTGGCTAACATAGACAGGAATAATGGGCTAATTTAACATGTAAGAATTAGTTAATAAGAAGCCTGAGCTAATAGGCCAACCAGTTTATAATTAATATAAGCCTCTATGTGTTTCTTTGGGATGGAATGGCTGTGGGCCCAGGTGGGACAGAAACCTCNTAATAAGAAGCCTGAGCTAATAGGCCAACCAGTTTATAATTAATATAAGCCTCTATGTGTTTCTTTGGGATGGAATGGCTGTGGGCCCAGGTGGGACAGAAACCTCTGTCAACACAGGGTGACCAAGGGATGGTAGAGATCTGACTTCCCCAAGTGGAAAGGATGGATAGAAGAAATGGAAAGGGAAGGAGTTGTGGGCATGGCACCCACAAGCAGCAACCTGCTTGGTCAACTTCTGAGCTTGTGTTTGAGGTTTGTTTGTACCTCTCTGAGCCTCCCCCTCCTCTTTTTCTCCCTCTTCCTTCTGCTCCCCTTCTCCACTCTTCCTCCTCCTTACTTTTCCCCTTCTTTCTGTCCCCCTCCTCCCGCCTCTCTCTTCTTGCATCACCTCCTTCGTTGGCCTCATGAAGAAGAGCTTGGCGACACCACTAGGGATGGCCTTGTCTCTGAGTCCTGTTGCAGCAAGGAACTGCAGGCCCTATGAGAAAAGTCAGACTCAAGGCCTCTGAATGAGAGGCCTGGGAACAAACCAAGCCACCACCAACACAGAAAGCACTGTGGCTCTACCTTCTCTCTTGCCTGCCCACTCCCTGATACATGTCTAGCATCACAGAGTGCCAGCTTTTTATTCTTTTCTTGTTTTCTTGCAATGCCTTTCTCCTGTCCTAGGGAGTGGGGTGCCCCAAAAGAGCACATTACAGCACTTGTATGTGTGTGTGTGTGTGTGTGTACATGTGCACAAAATGATGTATGACTGAGAACCCCGAATCTCCAAGTTCTGACAGTCTCATCCAGAGAATGCAGGCAGCCCTGAGAGGGACCTCAAAGCTCTTGGCTCCCTGGCCTCCCTCCAGCCCCTGCCTCTTCTTCCTTATTTACTACTCTTCTGAGTGCAGCTATGTTCTAAAGAGGATGGGGAACAGTATTTAGTGTGAAGGCACATAAGGCTCCAAGAGGGGAAGATTTAAAGAGGAGGGAAAGAACAGGGTGCAGGAAGAGGAGATGGGATGGATAGAGGAGGGGTGCAGGTAGCTGCTACGGTGAAGAGATGGAGAATCCAGGTTCAGAACAGACAGGGGAGAAGCAAGCCCCACACCAGTCAGGCCAGTGTGGGGCAGATACTTTCCATGAAGCAAGACAGATGATAAGGAAAGAGGCCCCCTCAGTTGTGGGGGCTAAGGAGGAACAGGGCTATGGGGCTGCAGGTGATGTGTATGTCTCGCCCTGTGTTGGGGAGAGGATGCTGGCCAGACTTTCTGCTACTCCTTCTTTCCTCGAAGACCGAGTTCAGGCCAGACAAGCACATGGACAACAGGGACCTGGACTTTGGTGTTCTTCTCCTGCTCCTAGGTGACAAGCTGCATGCCTTGCTGGCTACCTCAGGGCCTTCCTCCAAAAGCATTCAGCATGAGAAGACTCATCTTGAGATGCTTCCAGCCTCAAGTTAGATGCTGGACCAGAGACTGGGTACCAGTGTTAGAGCCACAGAGCCTGAAGTCCTTGCTGTTCATCTAGGCTCTGGAGCGCCTCACCTTCATGCAGAAGTGGCAAATGAAAGGCACCCTTGAACCTTTTGTAGGCAGTTCCTCACTGCAGCCTGATGACCCCAGAGAGAAGAAGCTGCCCCACACACAGAGGTTTGTCTGGGCTCACTGAGACTGCCAGATTTACAGATGCTATTTGTGAGGTGCCTTATGCCCTCCACACACATACACACACGCACACACCCACACACACCCACACACACCCACACACACACACACAGAGCAGGGGAGAGAAAGCAATTATTATCCCAAGAGGTACCTTGGCACCTCTCCACCCATCCCCAATCTCCTGGCTGATAGATGCTCAAGGCCTCCAGGAGAGTGTACAGGACCCCACCCCATTGCTTCCTGCCCCTGGTGCCTGCATTCCTCAACCTCCAAGCCAGCTAGCTGTCATCTCTGCAGCCATGAAAGCTGAGGGTGGCTGGTCTTTCACAGTCAGTACATGGGGACTGTGAAAATGAGACGGTCAACATGACTAACCACGGGATCCCCCAGTATAGAAGCTGGGAAGACAGGGATGAGCAGAGAGCCTCTGGGGGCTCCAGGCTGAAGCCATAGGGAATGGTTTACAGTGTGCTCCCCACTGTGGCTTCCCACTGAGGTAGGCTAGCAGCCTAGCTCCCCTGCTCTCTGTGCCTCTAGAACCCAGTGTCCCATGAATCTTACAGCAGGCACACGGATATAAGATAATCCTGTAGACATGTCGAGCCTGCTTCCCTGTGCTAGGTGTATGTGTCTGCATGTAGAAACACACTAACTCAAGCCCGCCTCATGGATGCCCCTGCACACAATTCTACACCCTACAGAATCAAACATGCTCCCACGCATTCCTGCAGCTCTGTCACATTGCCGACTACCAATTCTGGCACAATACCCTCCCTGACATATCCTCCCTCTACATGACCAGTGTGTGGGCACCCTCAGACACCTACACATATTCCCAGACTCCTGAGACAGCTAAGGCCCCTCTGCTGAGGATCCTTGTCTCACTCGGGGCAAATCCATACCTGAACTTCCCCAGCTACACACCCACACCGACTCCCCCTCTAAAGCACGGCAGACATTCCCAGCTCCTGGCCCCTGACTCATCGCACCAGACACATTGCACTCACGTGGGAACTCAATGTGTTTTCTTAAGGTTCATTCACCCACCCTTTGGAAAGCTGTGCGTCAGATGTAGCTCAGTTGGCAGAGAGCTTGCCTAGCATTCACAAAGGCCTGGGTTCAATCTCTAGTACCACGTGGACCAGGCACGGTGGTGCACACCTGCAATCCCAGCCAGCACTTGGGAGATGGAGACAGGAAAATCAAAAGGCTACATAACAGGTGCCAGGCACTGTGGCCCTGATTGAGATCCTGTCTCAAAGAAAAAAGAAACGTATTTCCTTCTCACAACAGTCTGAGGATGAGGCACTGTGGCTGCAAGCACTTGCTGTGGACTGGGGACTGTTCCCAGGGACTGGCTCTTCTGTGGGTCATACTGGCCGTATGTAGCCAACCTGTGTTTCTATCCCTGTCTATCTGATTCCAAACATTCTGCCTTTCCCCATGGCTGAGCACTGGTCGGTGTAGGACCTTTGTGCCGGCACACATGCTCCTCCAAGCAGCGGGAATCTTCACTGGACAGAAGTCAGTCCTCACTCAGCTGAACACCTGTGTCAGTGGCCCCTAAACCTCCCGAGAAACCCCCGAAGCACCTGCTGGGACCTCAAGGATGACAGACCGGGTGAGCCCCGTAGGAGGTCCCAACCTTCCCTGCTCATCTAGTTCTTTGCTCTTTTCAGTACACCAAGGCTGCCTGACCCTTGCAGAGGCCCCTTGACTTTGACTCTTCTTCTGCAGAGAGATTTCTGACGCTCCGTGTGCTGCTTGGTAAATAAATCGAGGGCAGCGGGAATAATATACCTGTCAAACAGCAGCCGGCTTCCAATTTCCGCTGTCAGGCCTGCCTGGCTATGCCACATCCAGCCTCCTGACATGTTGCCACAAGCAATATGCTCTGAGGGCCCTGCAGATGGGAGGAGTGGGCCACTGCTGGGACATTTCTCCTCTCTCACTCCTGCACCCCACCATCTGGGTGTCACAGCGCAGACGTGAAGATGAGCTTCCCAGTGCACAGCCTAGAAGTCAAAGCCTGAATGGGGCAGCAGAATGGATGCTGGGCTGCCTTGGTGGATGAGAAGGGCAGTGGCAGGGAGCAGGTACAGTGATGGGTACTCACAGGTAGTTAGAAAAGGAGCCCAGGGCCATTCATTAGAGTCCCTGGGATGGTTGATGTTCTTTCTTGTACAGGGTTAGCCAAGCCCACTGACCTGGAGGATCCACAGCTCAGGCAGCAGGACAGCTCTGCGGGGGTCCTCACTCTGGTTTATCCCAGAATCCACAACTCAGGCCATCTGTCTGTCCTCATCTGTGGCAAACCAAACAGGGTTGGGGGTGTCTTCCCTTTCAGGGGCC
>LOEQ01001477.1:368876-379652 GCA_001685075.1 Bramus lutescens | reverse complement strand
TTCTGGCCTGCAGACATATACACAGACAGAATATTGTATATATAATAAATAAATATTTAAAATAAATAAATAAAAATAAAAATAAGTGTGTGTGTGTGTGTGTGTGTGTGTGAACCTGGGTCCTCTTGAAAAGCAGCCAGTGTTCTTAACTGCTGAGCTATCTCCCCAGCCCTGATGTTGGGGTTCTTTAAAGGAAGAAAACCTCAAAGCCCCCTCCTCAGATGCAGAGAATCTACAACAGTCTAGCATTTTGCCCTCCAAGCTGAGGTTATGGGCCGCTACAGGTGGTGACTCATTTGCACCACCCATACCCCTACTTGATGAGGAGAGAAACAGTACTGTAATCAAAGGATTGTCTGTGGGCCTCAGAAAAATCAATGCTAAAAAAATAAAATGTAATTAAGCCAGCTGTCATGGCACACACCCTAGATCCCAGTACTTGAGTGAGAAAGATTGCTCTTCAGCTAATCCTAAAAATTTGAAGCCAGTCTGAGCTACCTGAGACCCTGTCTGCAAAAACGAAACAAACACACACCAGCAACAACCAGTGACACAGAAACCAAGCTCCCTATCCTTGTAGGCTCTCCTCCAGATACACACAAAAGGTAGTGAGGAAGAGACAAGCAGAGGCCGGGGACCCAGTTCGGGTGGGGGGGCAGACTCCCAAGAAGGTGATGAAGGTACAGGGCAATAAGTGTCAGTTTGGGGGAACAAGTGACAGGCAGTGTGGGATAACTCCTCCTGAACAGAGGCCAAGCCATCCTCTATCAGCTTGACCTCCTAGCTAGCTCCCAGGCCAGGGGGCCCCCTTCTTCTCCCCTCTGCTCTTGTGTTGATGACTAGCACCAGACCTGATAAACAATAGAAGATGTGGACAAAGCCTACTGGCAGGGGCCAGGCAAGATGGAAGCGGATGCACTCACCCAGAAGGTGCTAATTGAGCCGATTAATTGAGCCAATTACTGAAGCTTCCCAGGAGGGATGGGGGCAGGCCTGGCTCCTGGGGACCAGGTGCAGAATTGTAGGAGCTGCTGATAGGAGAGTGAGCTAAGCTGCACTCTGTGTCCCCACCCCTGCCAGCCTGCCCTTGTTGCCACAAGAGCCTGGTGACTATGGGCTCTAACGCTGGCCAACAAGGCAGGAGGCTAGAACAAGGCTGAGTGCCCAGGACAGCCCAGGAAGAGGTGCACTGAGCGAGTGAATGAAAGAAGTGAATTACCTTGCCCGACACACCCTCCGCTAATTTTGGAGCGTGAATGGAAGCGAGTGAATTCAATTCATGAATCACTGCGGAGCTCTGAGGGCGGATAGGAATAGCGCAGGGAGCCTCCCACCCTACCTCTCCACCAGCGTAACTGCTTTGAGGCGGCTCCATTGCTCCTGTGACCTCCAGGCCACGTGACTGAAGACGTAGTGAAGGAGCCAGCATTTAGACTGGAGTCCTCAGAGTTGCTAAAAGTACCCAACGGAAGGTGTGCACTGGCCTGGGAACTAGAAAATTTGAGCTTGATTGTGACTTTGCAGGAATGTATTAGATAAGGAAACCTGAGACCTGAGTACATAGGAACTGTCCTGTCACACATGAACAAGGCAGGAACCCTGGGAGCATGCCCACTCTCATATGTGAGCTTCCCTGGCACCCCTGCTTTGACACGGAAACCGGAAACCATCTCTACCAGCACCACGCCCAGTTGAAGGCCAAGGTCAGGTCCCAGGTGAGGACAGAGGCCCCTCTAAGCCCTCCTCTCCATCCCCACATCCCCATATCCCACCTTCATGTATTCTCAGCCTTCCCCCTCCTCCCTGCTCCCTCCTCCTTCCCTGCTCCACCTACAGGCCAGAGAGTTTGGCTTTAAAAAGATGCAAATCTAATTGCCAGCCATTTCTGCCTTGTTTTGTTTGTGTGAATGGTTAAGTCTCTTTATTTGGATGAGAGAGGCTACATTCACATTAAGGCAGAAAAGTGCTCTCTCACAGAATCAGCTTTACCAACATATAATTTACATAAAACAAGATGCACTTATGTTAAATGTATAGATAGCTAATTTTTCATTTTTGTTTTGGTTCTGGTTTGAGACAGGGTCTTATAATACAGCCCAGGCTGATTCTCCTGAGGATCTGACCTTTATTCTTCAAGCTTGCATAGCAAACTCATTACCAGCTGAGCCAGCCCCACCAACTCCCCAGCCCCACCACCATGAGACAGGCTCTCCTCTCATTCTAGCCTAGACTGCCCTAGAACTCACTCGGTAACCCAGTCTGGATTTAAAGTCATGTAAATCCAGACTGCCTTGGCCTCCCTAGTGTTAGGATCCCATGTGTGAGCCTGGCTTCCTAACCCCCAGACAGGTATTGACCCTGGGCCTTATGCATGCTAGGCAAGTGTTCTACTAATTCACACTGTCTCTAGCCCTCTTGTTAATTTTGAGGCAGGGTCTCACTAACTTGCTGTATCAACTATTCATTTTTTTGATGCCATCAAAGGCCTGGCAAGAAGCAAGTAAATGGAAGAAAGATTTCTTTGACTTAGAGTTTGAGGGCACATGGTCTATCGTGGAAGTCATGGGGGAGTGTGGCTCTGGAACAGCTGGAGCCTGTGCCAGATGTTCACATCTCAGAAGAGCAGAAAGCAGAAAAGGGAGAATGCCAACACTCATCTGGCTTTCTCCTTTTTTCCCTTTTATTCAGTCCAAGGGGTTGTCCTCCCACCCCCGACACCCACACGCAGAATGGCCTTGAGACTTCTTTACAGCCTAGACAGGGCTTAAACTACTGATCCCCCACCCCAGTCTCTCCAGTAGCTGGGATTACAGGCCATGCCACTTTCTTGCTTATAACACGCACTCAGTGTTAACTGAGTGCTGGCCTATGTGGTTTCGTGTGTGATATTCCTCTCTTCTACTTGACCACAAGCTGTAAGCAGAAATCATGCCCCTATGTCCTGAGTACCTGGCAGAGTTCCTGACACAGGAACTACTTGATGGGATTTCAGGAGATGACATGAAGGTGACTGAGACTCAGGCCTCCAGGTCTAGGATGCTGAGGAGCAGGGAGACACAAGGCTTAAGCAGAGACCTAGGCAGGCAGGTTCAATAGTGAGCCCACCCAGATCCGGTTGACACAGAAAAGAAGGGATCAGGAAAGGCAGGAAAGAGAATGACTCATCTTCAGAGACTCATAGCAGAGGAGGTGGAAAACATCACTCAACAATTTCTTGACCTTTCCTTGTGTGAGGGAATGAACATTCCAGCCCCCAGTGAGCTGGGTGGTGATGAGTACCCAGAGCTGAGGCCACCTTATCAGGCCTGGAGCACTCACCAGGGACCTTTCTACTCAGAGAGGCATTCATAGTTCCCCCGCAGCCTCTACCAACCCCCTTGTTCCCAGGCTCCCCCACAACAGCTGTCTCTACCCCACTGTATGAGTGATCCGCTCCAAGAGAGAATGGCATCCATGCTCAAGGACTATGAAAAGCAAGACAACCTTACTTCTCAAAAGAAAGGACAGGATGACCCAGGGCAAGGGACATGTTCCACAGCACAGGGGCAAGACCAGAGGCAGGAACACTCAAACCCAAGCTAAGATCAACTGGAGGAAATTCTCAGAAACCCCCCCTTTCAAGTATGAAGTCAGAGACTGGAGATGTATCTTGGGAGGCAGAATGCTTGCTTAGCACGCACAAAACACTGGGTTCTGTCCTCGGCCACCCATAAACTGGGTGTGGCAAACCTAGCACTCGGGAGGGGGATCAGAAGTTCAAGGTCATCCTTAGCTGCATAGTGAATTTGAGGCCAGCCAGAGCTATATGCATGATACCTTGTCTCAAGGTAGAGGCAAAAACTGAAGTCAAACCTACAAAGGCAAGGGTCTTATTGGCCAGACTACAAGCAGTAATGATTTTACATAGAGGTAGGGAATGCTCAGCTCTCCAGAAAAATCTGAAGTGCTGAGGTAGCCCTGGCCCCAGGAAGAGGGCTCTAGGCAACTCCCTATACTGTTCTAAGAGCAGGTCTCTGGTACCCAAGCAAGGACCCAAGATGTGAAGGGCAGAATTTTAACCCAGCAGGAAAGACCCAAGACCTCACAAAACCACTATATTAATCACTATAGACTTCCCTGGGACCAGCTGCTAAGCTACAACTTATCTGCCTTCAATGTGACTAGCTGCTCCCAGCAGAGTCCCAGTCAGGTGCCGCCCAGAGCCCTCACTCCCATCCCTGGGAAGAGGAGGCACACTCAGGAAGGCCTCACCTCCAGAAACTCTGCCCCTCTGAGCCGACCCAGCCTTGGGCTACAGAGGAACTTGGAGTCGGAGCCCAGGACTTGTCCTGCCTGTCATCCTCTCTCTAAATCTTCAAGGATGAGTCACCACAGCTCAAACCCAGACTCAAAGGATGACGATATAAACAAGTGGGGAAAATAGGGGCCCTGACTGAGCATGGCCTCCGTCTCCTAATCCTGAAGGGGGGAGGAAACACTTATACCTCCACAGTGCATGTCAGGATTAAATATGATGACAGATGTAACGTCTTGGCTCACAGCTAGCATTCAAAAGACAGCAGCTCCTGTCACTAAGAAACCTTCAGTTTCTTAAGAGTGTTTTTAATCTTCCCACTGGTGGAATCTTACGGCTTATGAATCACTTGTATGTTTATTTTCCCATTTTCTCCTTACACAATTATGTGTGCCTATGTGTGTATGTGTTTGCACATGTGTTTGTATATGTTTATGTCTACATGTGTGTAGCTGTGTGACTGCGTGTGTCTGTGGGTGTATGTGTAGGCCAGAGACCTACATCAAGTCTCTTCTTCAATTGCACTCCACCTTATCTTTAAAAGTTTTTATTCTGTTATTTTATGTTTACTGGTGTTTTGCCTTGATATATATCTGTGCACCACCTGTGTGCAGTGCCCACAGAGACCAGAAGAGGATGTGGGATTCCCTGCTATTGGAGTTATGTATGGTTATGAACTGCCATGTGGATGGTAGGAATCTTGGGTCCTCTGGAAGAGCAGTCAGTGCTCTTAACCACTGAGCCATCTCTCCAGCCCACCTACCTTATTTTATTTTTAAGATTGATTTTCATTTTTCTTTATGTGTATGTGTATATATCTGTATGGACACACACAACAGCCAAAAGAAGATGCCAGGTCCTCTCCAGCTAAAGTTACAAGGGTTTGTGCAACCCATGTGGGTGCTGGGAACTGAACTCCAACCCTCTAGAAGAGGAGTACAGGTTCTTAAACACTGAGCCCCTCTGTTTTATTTTTAATAATATTTTTTAACTATTTAAAATACTTCTTTGGAGATTTCATATAATATATTTTTACTTTTATCATATTCNCCTCTGGAAGAGCAGTCAGTGCTCTTAACCACTGAGCCATCTCTCCAGCCCACCTACCTTATTTTATTTTTAAGATTGATTTTCATTTTTCTTTATGTGTATGTGTATATATCTGTATGGACACACACAACAGCCAAAAGAAGATGCCAGGTCCTCTCCAGCTAAAGTTACAAGGGTTTGTGCAACCCATGTGGGTGCTGGGAACTGAACTCCAACCCTCTAGAAGAGGAGTACAGGTTCTTAAACACTGAGCCCCTCTGTTTTATTTTTAATAATATTTTTTAACTATTTAAAATACTTCTTTGGAGATTTCATATAATATATTTTTACTTTTATCATATTCATCTCACTTCCTCAAGCTCTTCCCAGATGTACCCCACCTCACTACCCACCCAACATGTTCTTTTTTGTTTTATTTTATTTTTTATTTACTTATTTTACATCCTGACTGCAGTTCTCCTCCCTCCTCTCCTCTGAATCCCTTCCCCCACCTCTCCTCTGCCCCCCTTCAATCCTTTTCTCTTCTCTTTCTATTCAGAGAAGGGCAGAATATCAACAAAACATGATATATTAAGTTGCAATAAAACTAATCATCTCATTTATTTTTTAAGCTCATCAAGTTCAATTTGAACTTCTCAAATTCTGTTGGTTATTGTGGAAGAATAGGCAGAAAGATTTCTAAGAGCCAGAGGCAGTAAATGACCATAACAAAATAGTGTTTTCTAGACACAACAGTGCAGTTGTAAATATGGACTCACAGCTGTATGACAATGTGCAAAAGGCTTGCATGAGACCAAAACTGCACCTTGTTTTCTTTGAGAAAGGATCTCTCAGTGAACTTGGGACTAGCTGATTTGACTGGCTAGCAAGTTCCAGAGATCTACCTGTTGCTGGGATTGCACCTCCACGCCCAGCTTCTTACCTGAGTGCTGAGGTTCTGAACCCAGCTCCTCACGTTCACATGGCAAACACTTTAGACACTGAGAGAATGACCATGGGCTTTGGTCCTGCCCGGAACAGAAATGAAAGATGACAAAAATTTTTGCTCAAAATGTCAAGAGGGTTCAGGGGTGCACTGGTCACCTATTGCCATGTAACAAACTACCCCGAGCTTACTGGTTTTAACATAGCAAAATTCACTATCTCATGGTTTGTAGAAGTCGCAAGGTTGGGAGAAAACATTAGTTTAGTAAAATTAACTCAAGTACTCTGTTGCCAGGGCTACAGGCATCTACAGGCCAAGAAGATGCTCCAAGAGGGGCTGAAGAGGTGGCTCAGGTAGGGGTACATCTGGGAAGAGCTTGAGGAAGTGAGATGAATATGATAAAAGTAAAAATATATTATATGAAATCTCCAAAGAAGTATTTTAAGTAGTTAAAAAAATTATTAAAAATAAAATGAAGGGGCTCAGTGTTTAAGAACCTGTACTCCTCTTCTAGAGGGTTGGAGTTCAGTTCCCAGCACCCACATGGGTTGCACAAACCCTTGTAACTTTAGCTGGAGAGGACCTGGCATCTTCTTTTGGCTGTTGTGTGTGTCCATACAGATATATACACATACACATAAAGAAAAATGAAAATCAATCTTAAAAATAAAATAAGGTAGGTGGGCTGGAGAGATGGCTCAGTGGTTAAGAGCACTGACTGCTCTTCCAGAGGNAGGTCTGGTGCCCTCTTCTGGCCTGCAGACATACACACAGATAGAATATTGTATCCATAATAAATAAATACTTTTAAAAAGATGCTCCAAGAGACACACTCACAAGGGTATGGACAGGAAGCCTCTATTCCTCAACATATGACTGCTGAGGTGATGTCACAGCAGGGCAGCTGCTTTCTCCAGAGCCAGGAGAAACCCACACTTCATAAATCCAGTCTTGTAAGTCACATGCCATCACTCTGCCTTTATTTCCATGTGTTCCAAGAGAGTTCAGGACTAAAGAGATGGCTCAGTGATTATGAACCTGATCTTACAGAGGGCTGCTCTTGCAGAGGGCCGGAGTTTGATTCCCAGCTTCCACATCAAGTAGCTCATAGCTACCTGTAACTCCAGCTCCAGGGATGTCCAATACCTCTGGCCTCCAAGAGTACCTTCATTCACTTGTACAAACCCACAAACAGATCATATACATACACATAACTAAAAATAAAACTTTTAAAAAGTGAGTCTCTAAGTTCAGCCTGAATGCAAAGCAGAACTACTAGCCTTAAAGAATTTGGAGACACATCTGAAGCCTCCACTAAAGGATTAAGCACTATCAAGGGGACAGAGTGGGCTGGGCACAGAGCCAAGAAAGTACCTGCAGACAAGGACCAACACACTGGGGCTCCTCCCAACACACAGGAGGTCCTATTACACAAGGCCAAGTCCCTCACTCCTGCCCCCATCACAGAACAATTCAGGTACCCTAATCTGGGGAATAGGGCCAAATAGAGAGTAGATAAAATGGAAGGGAGAGAACACTAGGGCCAAGGCAGGGTGGAGGTGGCCCTGGGTCAACCTGAGTGTGGAGAAAGGAAGAGCTGGGCACTGCATACTCCAGCCCATGGCTACTCCATCTGCCACTGAGTGACTGGGGAAGGCAGGGGCTCCATGTCTACCAAGCATGGGTTGCAGGAGCTTGTCAATAGTGGGGGTCTGGAAAAGGAACTACCTGGTATGCTTTGAATGTTTGTTTCCTGAGAACTCCATGCTGACATGGAATGACTGTTGCAACAGGATTAATGAGGTGGGGGTGATTTAAGAAGTAATTAAGGAGCTAGGGATGTTGCTGGGTTGGTACACTGCTCGCCGAGCATACAGGAAGCTCTAGGTTCAACCCCCAACATCACATTAAACACTGGAGCATTGGCTCAGTGTTTAAGAGCACTGGCTACTCTTGGAGCGGTTCTGGGTTCAATTCCCAGCACCCACGTGGCAGCTCACAACTATTTGTGACCCTAGATTCAGGCAACCAGATGACCTCAGGTGGCACCAGGCACACATGTGGTGCACAGACATACATGCAGGCACAACACTCACACACACAATAGTAAAATAAATACTTCTTTAAAAAATAGAGCAGGATGGCATGTACCTATAATCTCAGCACTATGTGGAGAGAGGGGGTCAGGACAAGATTATCCTTACCTACCGACCTAGGACATTTGGATCCAAAGTGTACATCTGACCCAGCAAGGGAGAACTAATCAGATACTCTCTCTTAAAAGTTTGCTACTCAGGACCCAGATTCAATGAGTCAGTGTGGGGCCAGGGCCAGGCAGTCAGGGTAAGCGGAGGTGAGGCTGAGGCTGAGGTGGGCTGAGGCAGGATGGGGGCATGGCCTGGGGCTGGGCAGTCAGGAGGCTGAAGCTGAGGCTTAGGTGGGGCTGGGCCTGGAGCTGGGTCTGTGTCTGGGCAGTCAGGGTGACTGGGGCAGGCTGGAGATGCTATTTTAAGAGCATATGTTGATGAGCTAGCAAAAGAAGATGATCTGCAAAGCAAGGCAGGAAAACAGAGCCAGAGAGCAGGGGAGCACGCCTGCCTGACCTCAGAGGAACAGAGGTGGCGGTGGAATGCCTCATGGCCCTCTATCACCTAGAATGCCTTCTTGAGTCTTCTGATGAAGCCCTCTCCTTATCCTCAGGCAGGATTGACAGGCCATGTTCTGGGCAGTCAAACACTCGCTGACTAAGACCTGGAGGAAGTAAAGAGAGGGAGATAGCACGGCCCTTTTGCAACCCCACCCAGGATGACCTTGGGGTAGAAGTGTCACGTTGGTGTCCCAACCCTTTGTACCCAGAACATCAGAAATGATATGACAGTACTTAGCTAACCCACATCTCTGCTCATACTTACTCTCCCAGGCTGAGATTGTCAGCATGGAAGGGAAAAGCTATGACTTCAAGCAGGGCAGGGCAGGGTGAGGGGAGCTCCCTGGCTCAGGCTTGCCTGTGCAGTGGCCTGTTTGTGGGATGTGTGCAGAGGATGTGGGAGGACAGAGGGAGCTGTATCTTTGTGCGCCTACATGGCCACCATGTGGATGTGCAGATGAGAGTCCAGAGCAGACCCTGGGTTATTCATTTCTCCACTCAGCATCAAATGAGCTCTTTCTCTACCCGCAGTCCCCATTAAAAACCAACTCAGGCTGGTCCTCAGGAGCTCGCGGGGATGTCCAGGTGCATGAAGCACCACAAGTCTTCCTAAGGTCAAAGAATAGGGTCTCCTGGGTGGGGGCTAAGAAGGGGCCCCAGGACAGGGAGGGCTGTGAGGCCCTCCCCTGGCTGCTTCTGCCTGTCTAAAGGACAGGAAGAAAGAGGCTTTAGTAGCCAGCAGGGGACAGGTACACCAGGCTGGAGGAATGGCAAGATTTACCTTTTAAATGTAAAAGTGTGATGGGATGTTGTCATTTACAAAGTTCACAGTTAAGTGCAATTGAATTACCAAAAAAAATGCAAAAAAAATCACATATTTCAAGCACGTTTACAATCTTATGTTGGGCCACATTTCATAGCTGTCCTCGGTCAAATGCCCCCACAGTCAGGCTACAGGTTGAACACACTAAACAAAGGTATAAGGAATGAAACACCAAGAAACCAGGAGACTCGGATTGTCATTAATGGAAAAATTCCTTTTTTCCAATCTTGCTCTCAGTTTCCTCCGTGTCAAAAGAAGGAGGCCACTTGATAGCTCAAAGAATGACTTGACAGCCCTGGCTTTCAAGCATCAGGGGTGAACTAGCCTTGGTGACATATCTGTAATCCCCAGCATTTGGCAGGTAGAGGCAGGAGAGTCAGGGGTTCATGGTTACCCTCAGACAAGTCCCAAGCCAGCTTGAGCTATACGAGACCCTGTCTCAAGAAAGAAAAAAAAAATGGGGCCAGGAACTGGGAATAAAGTGTCTGCTGTATAAGTGTGAGGACCTGAGTTTGTATGCCAAGCACCACACAAAAAGCCTGCGATCCCAGTACTGAAGAGGTAGGTTCAGGGAATCCTGAGGCCTGCTGGCTGGACATTCCAGCCAACTTAGTGAGTTCTAGGTTCAGTGAGAGACGTCGTCTCTAAAAATAAGATGAAGAGCAATTGAAGAAGACACATAACATCAGCTTCTCTCACCACATACAAACACAGAGAGGAGGAGGAGGAGGAGGAGGAGGAGNAAAAAAAAAATGGGGCCAGGAACTGGGAATAAAGTGTCTGCTGTATAAGTGTGAGGACCTGAGTTTGTATGCCAAGCACCACACAAAAAGCCTGCGATCCCAGTACTGAAGAGGTAGGTTCAGGGAATCCTGAGGCCTGCTGGCTGGACATTCCAGCCAACTTAGTGAGTTCTAGGTTCAGTGAGAGACGTCGTCTCTAAAAATAAGATGAAGAGCAATTGAAGAAGACACATAACATCAGCTTCTCTCACCACATACAAACACAGAGAGGAGGAGGAGGAGGAGGAGGAGGAG
>LOEQ01001477.1:328100-338898 GCA_001685075.1 Bramus lutescens | reverse complement strand
AAGTCCACTGAGAAATCAGAAACCACTCCAGGCTTTCAAACAGAAGGATTTAACTGATGGGCTCAATTCCTTCTTACGATAGAAGAGGTAGGGAGCCCACATTAGCAACATAGGAAGCTGTTCCCTTCATGGGGTGGACCTAGGGCCGTATTCTAAGAGCTCAACCCAGATACCACCAGACAGGACATGGAGCACTGTAGTCAACCAGACAGAGGAGGGGCTTGTTCACAGAAACTAAGAGAGACATGCTGTAGAAATATGGCTCCACAGAGACAAAGAAAGATCTTGGCTTCTCTCTCTACCTACCTACCTCCTTTTGGTGACTTTAATAGGCTGGACTCGTCTAGAAGCCAAAAGGTATGAGAGTCGGGGAAATGTAGTTTTCTTGGGACATACAAACCAGAGCTGGGAACAATCAGAAATGATCAGGAAGCCACAGGCAAATGATGGGCACATTAATTCCTTCTTCCATGCATCCACTTGTTCATGTTTATTGAGCATCAACAAGCAGGAAGATGCAAATAAAGAATGCTGGGTCCTGGTCCTCAAAACGCTTAGGACTTAGCAGTACTGTGGCTGTATCTTGCAGCATACACCCAGAGCTGGCTAGAGATTTCTGTTCATTCATCCTGGAGCAGGATATGGAAGTACGAGGAGGGGGCGGGGCAGGAGCTGGAAGCTTTCAGGGTACCAAGAGAGGCTGGGGCTGAGCTCCACCCAGGCTGGGGATTAGTAAGGGCAAGTTGCTCAGCTGCTATGCCTCCTCCCCAGCTGAAAGCTCAGCTCAGAAGGAAATGTCTCTAAAAAGGAAAGTAAACCCCTTCAAACCCACTGTTTGCCTTTGGAACCTGGGAAGTGAGGGTGTAATGAACATGAAACGTGCAAGGCTGCTCAGAAGCTGCCTTTGAAACCGCGCGGGCCCCGTTGTCAGGGAGCAGCCCTCCTTTTCAAAGCCTCCTGGCTCTGAGCTTCCCTCTCCTCCCTTGTCCCTAGCAGGCACTGGCTAATTAGCTGGAGATGTTAAATGTTCCCTGGCTCCATGAAATAGGAGTCTCTGGTTTTCTGGGGAACTGGTAGCAGGGCTGGTGAGTGCCTCTAATAGCCCTGTACCCCCATGCGTTCCTCCCCTCTTCACGGAGCTCAGCGCTAGGTTTCTCTCCATGTCCAGCCAGCCCCCAGAAGACACTCTCCCTGGCTGTGCTAAAATCACTACTATTTCCTCAGATTTTGTCTTCTCCTAAATGTGCCTCTTCCCAGAAGCCTTCTCAGAGTTATCACATGAGTAATGACAAGTCACATTCTATGTCTTGGGCTCTTGTACATATCCCTCCTTAAAAGACCAGGCCTGGAAGGATCCCTCATCAACCACCATTCAGCCTTACTGAACCAAAATGGCTCCAAACACAACTCCTGCTGAATATTCATGTCAACTTGGGGGACAGGGGTGCAGACAGATAGATGACCCCCAACCTCACCACTCAGGTGTCACAGGTGAGCGACCTGGCATTGCAACCAGTCCATGATGCCGCTTAGCATGCTAACCTTGAGCAAAACCTGCCTCAGTTTCTAGGTTTCTGGCCTCATCTGCATAGGGAAGGGGAGGGAGCGCTGAACCAGCCAAGCCCATTGGTTCTCGAATGGGCCTACCCCCACCACTCTGATTCAACAGATCTGGATGGGGCCCTGAAATCTGGATCCTGCCTCCACCTCACTATGGAGTCCTGGCTGGCCTTGAACTTACGGCACTCCTTCTGCCCTTCTGCCTGTCTCTTAATCCTGTGATCAATTCCATCTATCACACTGTCAAGCCGGCCCTAAAACCCTGCATTTCTAACCTGTCTCCAGGTGCTGAGCCTCCTGCTGAGGGCACTATGAGGAAGGGGGGAGGTGGTGGCCAGGGTTGGTAGGTGGGTTTGACTGTTTGTCAGAGGGAGGCTGTGTTCGTGGGAAATGCAAGCAGGGGCATGTAGACACGCAGATGGGAGGGACTGGGAAGGACCCACCCTAACACAAGCATCGTGCCTTTTGTGGGGTTTGCTTGCCTACGTGTCTAAGCAAGACTTGACCAGCATTCAGGATCCAAGCTGGAAGAAGCTTGGAAGGTTGCCAACTAAAGGAGAGGTCAGGGAAGTCCCCTGCTGATGGCATTCCAGAATCCTGTGGTCCCTGCACGACCTTCCCAGGCCCCTCCAGTTTGCCTGTGCTCACAATCAATGGGTGTAGGAAGCAAGGACAGGTGTTGAACTGTAGGGGAGCAGACACAGGGAAGGGAGAGGAAACTGATGAACTCTGAACCATGGTCACCTCGGGGCATATTTTAACAGGGATGCCCATAAAGTAATGTAGATTATAAATTCTCTCTCTCTCTCTCTCTCTCTCTCTCTCTCTCTCTCTCTCGCACACACACACCCACACAGAGCCTCTTTACTGTCCCCTTCCAGAAACAGCCTGAGGACCAGCTGGGTTAGGCAGTTCCTGCAAAACCTGGCAAGGTTAAGCGGCATGTAGGCATGTAGACTTGTAAGGGAGTAAGCATGTACACATGTGTGATGTCAGTGTGTACAAAAAAAATCACCAAGAGAGTTTTGATTAGAGAGATCGGGATGCAGATACATTTTAGTGAAAGGAGCCTCCTGGAAGCTGAGTACAGTGGAGCGTGTCTTTAATTCCAGCACTCAGGAGGCAGAAGCAGGCAGATATCTGTGAGTTCAAGGTCAGCTAGTCTGTGTGGTAAGTTCCAGGACAGCCAGTGTTATATAATGAAACATTGTCTAAAAGAAGAAGAGGAGCAAGAGAAGGAGTTGGAGAAGGAGGAGGAAGAGGAGGAGTTAGCATAGGAGGTAGAAGAAGAAAAGAGGATGATGAAGTCTCCCCAACCCTCAAAGTTTCACAGCTCAAGACCCCCAATTCCAAAGCCCTAGACTCTCAGCCCCTGGGGATCTGGTAAGCAGACAGGTCCTCTGCAACTGGAGCCAGGTTTCTTGCTGCTTGGGTCAGGGATCTGCCTTAACTCTCCCAGATGTCAAACGCGCTCCCACACACCACAGTGACATCAGCTTAAATGAATGGAGCATTGTGGTAAAGAGACAAAAATCTCACAGAAAAGAATCCAAAGCAGACAAATCCCTGCCAGCCGTGCCACCCTCACCCACATTGCCATACTCTGTCCAGAAGCTCCTAGGATGCCACTTCCAGGAAGGAGCCTGCCCTGCTTACAGCCAGGCTAGAGAGTGTCCTGAGAGTTATAGGAGCTTCAAGGTCAACAGCAGGCCTGACAGCCCCTCAGCTGTCTGAGCCCATGGGACATCTAGAGACAGGTGATCACAGGAAAAGAAACAGCAGAGAGAAGACAACCAGGCCCTTAAAGTGAATGGGGTTCTCGGGAACCCAGAGGTGTGGACTGGACAGAAAGACTAGCAGACAGAGCTAAGAAACTCTCTCTCTCTCTCTCTCTCTCTCTCTCTCTCTCTGTGTGTGTGTGTATGTGTGTTTACCAAATTGCTTGAAAATGTTTGAGCAAACCAAAGAGGGGCTAGCAGAGAATTGTGAAGGGCAAGGACAAACACACAAACTAGGTATGTGCCTCCACATACATGTGCTCACACATGAGTACATACACATACATGCCCATGGGCATGCACGTACACATGCACACATAAGCACTCATGCATATACACACAACCAATCGCGCACAGGCTGTGTGTAGGTGGTACTAGGAACGGGAGAGCCAAGGGTTGAACTGCTGTCAGAGTAAGCCAAAAGCAGACTTGTTTGTGTCTGTGACAGCAGGCTGGGGCAGAAGAGGATAGAGCATGCCTGTGCATGTGGGCCACATGGGTGTGTGCCTCGGGAACCTGTGACTATCCCTGCAGTTGACAGCCAACAATGTGCTCTCACACTTTGGGGGGAATCAGATACTTCCAGGGTCCCCTTCCCTGTTGTCATTGTCATAGCCCACCTACCCCCACCCGGCTCCTGCCCCACCTTAAGCTACTACTCAGAGACTCTCTTTCTTTCAATCCCAAGATGCTCCTCCTCTACTTCTTCCTCCCTAGGGGCTAATATGACAGTCCCCAACTCTGGGACAAGCCTCTCTGTTCTGGGGATGGCAATGGCACCCCAGCCAGTGCATAAATGCCTATTCCAATCCCACCCCATCCTCCTCACCTGACTCTGAATGTAAATAATGAATGGAATAAACAAAGGCCTGAGCCACAGCCTCAACTTCAGAGTTTGCCTCTTAAACCTGATGACCTTGTGCAAGTTAGTTTGGTTCCCAAGTTCTTCTTTCTTCTTTTACTTCTTTAAAAAGAATACACTTCTTGTAGGGGATTAAATGAGATAATGAGATAAAGAACGTGAAGCCCCTGGCATTGCACCAACTACAAAGCAAACACTTCCTTTCCGGCCTCTAATTCACTGTCCCAGGGGCTTCCCAAGTCACACCTCCTGCCTGAAACTGGAGGTGACCTTAGAAGTCACATGTTCTAGGCCCCACCTCACCGAGCCGTAAATGAAGACTCTGGTTACCTGAGAGGTTTGAGTACTGATCATAGAGCAGAGGTGAGCATACAGATTCTGGCCTCAGCATTCAGCCTGTAGTCAGAGCCAGAGAAGGGTCACAGCAGTGAACTTCCAGGGTTGGCTCCCTTTGGCTTGAAGGTAACACTGAAGCTTGGGGCAGGGAGCAGAGTCCCGCCCCTCTCAGGAGTCTTGATCAGTTCCGCTCTGGCCCAAACTTGCATGGCCCAAGTCAGATCCCCTCCGTTTCCTGCCTGTACCTTGCTCCTCACCTCAGCTGTGACCCGCAGTGCTAAGGATAGCAGGTCTGTGCTGGGACTTGTCCTTCCCTTGAGCAAGAGTCCCAAGAAGGAATGCCGTGAGGACAACAGAGGTCGCGTCCCTTCTGTTTGCCAGACCCAGCACAGGAGGTTTCTGAAAGAGGAGTAGGTGTGTGAGCCAGGGGTAATGAGGCCGGAAGCGATCTGGCTGGGAGAGAGAGCACAGCAGAAGCGCTAGAGAGGCTAGAGAGGACGATGGGGCAGAAACGGAACTGACTTATTTCCAGCCCCCTTGTCTGATCCGGGCTGTGTAACATGAACAAGTCATGCAACCTTTCTGTGCTCCCCTTTCTCACCTGCATTAATAGATGCTTCATAGACATATTGTGATTTTTATTTTGGTTTTGTTTTGAGAGATGGTCTCCTCACTTCACGCTAGCCTAGAACTCACTATGTAGCCCAGGCTGGCATGAGACACACAGCAATCCTCCTGCCTCAGCCTCCCAAGTACAGGGATTATAGGCATAAATCATTACATATCATGGTATATTATAAAGAAGTGGCTTAGAATAACAGATGGCACATAACAAAAGTTAAATAAGTACTAACTGTGATTATTATTTATTCATCTATTAAAAAACAGCCACAACAACAAAGGATAAGATTCATCTGCCAGGGTTATCACCATAGGTAGAATGCTGAGGAAGGAACCCAGGACCCTCAGTATGGCCTGCTACAGAAGCCCTCTATAACTGACCTCCATCCCTAATTCAGTCTTCCAATAATCGTGTAAAAACTACGTATTTAACAAATTCCTATGAAGATAAAGAATAGAAGACTGTGGTAGTTTGAAAGAAAAACCAGCCCCAAAGGGAGTAGCAATAGTAAGAGGTGTAACCTTATTAAAGGAAGTGTGTCACTGTGGGGGGAAGGCTTTGAGGTCTCCTGTGCTCAAGCTACACTCAGTGCGGCACACAATCGCTTCCTATTGCCTGTGCATCAAGATGTAGAACTCTCAGCTCCTTCTCCAGCACCATGAACACTGCCAAGTCCCACCATGAAGATAATGGACTAAACCTATGAAATGGTAGCCGCCCCCTGAACTGAATGTTTTCCTTTATAAGAGTTATCATGGTCATGGTGATCAAAATCCTAATGAAGCCAAGCACTCTGAGGGCTGATGTGAGATTCCCCTCTGTATGCTGTGAATATGTTTTATGACCATCGATTAATAAAGAAGCTACTTTGGCCTATGGCAGGGAAGAATAGAACTAGGTGGGAAAACTAAACTGACTGCAGGAAGAAAGAAGGTAGAATCAGGCAGATGCCATGCAGCTACCAAAGGAGAAGGATGCCAGAACCTTACCAGTAAGCCACAGCCTCATTAATAGAAATGGGTTAATTTAAGATGTAAGAGCTAGCTAGGAATATGCCTGAGCTGTTGGCCAAACAGTGCTGCAATTAATATAGTTTTTATGTGATTATTCGGGTCTGGGTGGCCAGGAACGAAAACACAGTCTCTGCTTACAGAGGGCCTTTAGCACAAGACTTAATGAATGTAGAAGGTCAAGGCAGGCTATCTGGAAGGGACAAGTTCCAAATATCCCCACTGTGTCTGCACATCTGTGTACATGTAAGCATCCACAGGCACATGAAGTGGACAAAGCTCGGCTATGCTCTGCTGATCTAGCCAAGGCACATGCCAGGAACTGAGAGCTTCTCACTTCAATTGCTACTACTTCACTTCTGAATCCCAGAGCAACAGAACTGGGGCTGGGGTGTGACAGAGCCAGACTTCCTCCTCCGAGGTTTCCCATTGTCCAGTTGTAAGCAGGTCCTCTTCCTGTGGACTTCCTGCACGAGCTGGCCTCCTTGCGGGTCATAGCTATTTTCTGCCAACTGTCCCAACCCAACGCCTCAATTAGAAGGAAAAATGAATCAGTGTATTCTGCAAGGTGTGTTACTGTTTATTGTTACGGTTATTGTCTCCACTTCACCAGTGGAAAAAGAAACTCAGAACAGTGAAAACACTTTCCTAAGGTCATGCAAACCATGCTTGCCTGGAAACCCTGCAATCTTCTTCCTTTTCAAAGACATGTTTAAAATTTATTCTGTAAAAATTTCGTACATGTACATAATGTATTTTTGACCATATTCATTCCCCTGTCTCCCTCCCCCACATTTTACAATCTTAAGCCAACATAATGTGTTTTTCTCTTTTCTTTTTTTTAATTTAATTTGTGTATGCATGCACATGCCACAGTGTGTGTGTGGGAGAAACATCAAAAGACAACTTTGGGGAGGGAGTCCATTCTCTCCCTCCACCATAGGTTCTAGGGGCTGAACCCCAACTTAGACTTACATGGCAAAGAGTCTTTACCCTCTGAGCCATCTCCCTGGCTTCATAATATGCTCTTTTAAATAGTATGAGTAATAACTATTATTATAGCTAATACTTATATAGCACTTCCCTTTCTACATACTTGAATTATTTAATCTCCATCATAACCTGTGAGACAACTGCTCATTCTGATACCCAGAAAGGTTGAGCCCCTTACTCAAGGGCAGCAAGGTGAGTCTTTCTGCTCGAAATCAGACTGGAAGAACCAGGAGTCACTTAGTAACCCTAGAAAACAGGCTCAGAAGGAAGACAGATGAGTCCTGGTATGGATGGGGCAATGATGCCCAGAGCCTAGCGTGTACCACCACGAGCTGCCTCTATGAAGTATCTGCAAGAAGCCGAGGGTCTTGCTTCCTCTTGTACATGGCCTCTTCTTTTTCCCTCCAGTTATCCCAGGTTGATGATGGCTGGAGTATTCTTGCCCAGCTCTGTCATCCACCAGCCTGGCCAGAAATCCTGGTAATGTAAAAGAATCAGCTGATACTCTACTCTGCCCAGAGGCCCCTGAAAGATGGAGGCCAGACACTGAAACTCCCTCTTATTGCTCTCCTTGGGTTTATCTCTTCAGAAGGTAATCAGCCCAGCACCATGGGCTTGACCCAGAACCTAGAACCCAGAGCTGAGACAGCATGACAACCAATACCCTTGCATTATCCAACTCCACACAGAGAACAGGGTCAATGATCAGCTCACCTTAGGTTCCATTAGTCCCAGCCCCTAAAGGGACATTTACAAAATCAGCCTCTCCCATCTCCATTGCATAGACTCAGCTCTGTTCCTCTCAACTCAGAACAAGGCATGGGAGGGGGGGGATATCTAATGAAAGACAGGACAAGGGTGAGAGCTGTAGAGAGCTTGGGAACCTAGAGGATTAACCTGGATTTTGTTTTTTAGCCTCGGGCACTGTCTTGCCATAGTCACACAAATGCAAAGGGTCTGCATCCTTCCTTTTTCCTGGAGATATCGAACTAGATGACTGGTTTGTCCCAGAGTTACCCACACAGAGAAGAAAAATGTGCCTTCCTGCTGGTGTAGGGATAGGCACATTGAGGGAGGCGGAAGTAGATATCAGCTGACTGAGCCACAACCTCAAGGTGATTGACATGAGTTCCCTCCCTCCTCCAGGTCCCCAGGCTCAGGCCTCCAGAGGTCTGTATGAAGGACAGATCCAGTGTGGGAAAAAATAGCCTGCAACAGGAGGCTAAGAAGAAGTTCCGCTGGATGAATGCTGACATTAGTGATCCCTGCAGATGTCTGAGAGAGGCAGCAGGTGGGAACTGTGGATTCTGTGGAGAGGATACTCACCCCTATCTCACAGAGAGCATCCAAACATGGCTTTGTGCTGAGCTGGCATGTTTCTGCCTCCCAGTTGGACCACAAAGTGAGAGGAAGCATCCATAAAGCTCCAGAGCTGCCTCTGTGGTCCTACACTCCACCAGGAGCTGCTGCCTCCCTCTTTAATTGGTCATAATTTCTGTGATTTGCAGGCCCCAAGCTTGCCCAAGGCCCGTTCTCCATCATGAGGGATGGCCAGACAGTAAGCCATCCCCGTTAGCCTAGAGCTGACCCAGCCTGGCCCCCCAGTGCTGATATAGCAAGAGTCCCTGGGAAACATGACTCCCAGCTCTTGCCTCCCCCGAGAAGAGCCCAGCCTAGACCCTGAAGTCCAGAAACAAGTGCTACACCTTAACTTTTATCCAGGAGAATCTTTCATCAGACTTCTAACCCTGGACAGGTTCGCAAGATAGACACAGGGTTGTTGCTGTGAGCCCCTGAGTTTGGGCCATTTTTTATAGCATCAATAGGAAACACATGCACAGGCTGAGCCCTTTGAGAGTGCCTGGCACACAATAAAAGCTCAACAGACATCACCTCATTGTCACTTTCGTTATCTTTATGGTTGGACAGGATGGAGGATGCACAGTTGCTTCTTATGTGAACTGCTCAAAACCTGTACGGCACTCTGCTGGAGAGCAAAGACTGGATGGAAGACTGCCAGTGGGTAGGGACAAAGTGTCGCTTGGCACAGCCACTTTGTAAATATAAGACAGATGATCAGCATCCCTGCAATCCCTTTCTTTTAAAGAACAGTGGTGGGCACCCGGGAGAGAGGGGTGGGCCCATCTAGCACAGACACAAAGATGTTCCTATAGTTGCCCCTGCAGAGATGACAGCTGGGAGCTTAATTGTACCCTATTCCACTCCTTACAATGATACTACCAGGGAGGCAGGGTGACTGAGGAAGTCTTGGCCCTAGGAATGGTTTGGCATCAAACCTTGCACCCACTGTGCAATGTACAATGAACAAGACATGCCATAGGAAAGACTTGGAGTCAGACAAAAGGAGAACTTCTCTGGTGCCCAGATAGCGTAGGCCTTACTCTGAAGATCCGATAAGTGAGAAGGGCTATTTATTCTTCTGTCCTGCTACGAGTGGAACATGGACCGGGGAAGGAGACAAGAAGGCCCCCACAAGCTTAGTCTGGCTAATCAATTATGGGTCACCTCATCCACAAAATACACCTCCCCAGTAACCCTCCTCAGTTACTGCTCTAGCCAGTGAGACTTTCCCCAGCACCTCCAGCCAGTCTCACCTTCCCCTCTGCAGAAGCTCTAGTCCCCAGACTTCCCCTCGGTAACTGCACAACCTCACTAGAGCATGAAAAGATGTGTATGTATCTGTCCCCGTGGATCTTCTACTTGGTGGCCTTTCATAGTCCTTGGTTCTAAGGTAAAAGGCTTCTTATATAACCAGACTGAGTCCCATGTAGAATGGTCTAGTGCTCATAGATTTCCCTGTGACAGGGACACTTCCTGTCAGACCAGGCCACACGGGACCTAGGTGATATGAGTTTGCTAGTAGCAAGGTCTAGGACCTACTTATTTACCACAGGATCCCATGAGGACTAAATTGTTTGTTTGTTTGCTTGTTTTCTGAGATAGAGTCTCACTATGTAGCTCTTGCTGTCCTGAAACTCACTATATAAACCAAACTAGCCTCAGACACACAGAGATGCATCATCATCTGCCTCCCAGGTACTGGGATTAAATGTATTCATTGACTATACCCAGTCAGGACTGAATTTAAAATAGCCTAGAAGACACGTTCCTGGGCATGTCTGTAAAAGCGTTTTCAAAGAAGTTAACACAGAAAGAATGTGGACAGCACTGTTTCATGAGCTAGGTTCTGTGCTGAATTAAAAAAAAATGGGAAAAGCTGAGCATCAGCATTCATCTCTCTCTGCTTAGTGACCAGCTGGGGATGTTCCTACTGTCACAGCTAGAGTCACTCTCATCACGGTTCCCCACCACGATGGACTGCACCCTCAAAATATGTGAGCCAAGACACCCCCCCCATGTGCTTCCTTCCTTAAGTTGCTTAATTCAGGTATTTCATCATAGCAACAAGAAAAGTAACTAGACTGGGTCGTGGTGGCACACAGCTTTAATCCCAGCACTCAGGAGGCAGAAGCAGGAGGTCTCTGTAAGTTCGAGGCCAGCCTAGTCTGTAAGAGCTGGGTCCAGGAAAGGCTCCAAAGCTACAGAGAAACCCTGTCTTGAAAAAAAGAAAGAAAGGAAGGAAGGAAGGAAGGAAGGAAGGAAGGAAAGAAAGAAA
>LOEQ01001477.1:284306-297500 GCA_001685075.1 Bramus lutescens | reverse complement strand
GTTGTGAGCCACCATGTGGTTGCCGGGAATTGAACTCAGGACCTTTGGAAGAACCGGCAACGCTCTTAACCTCTGAGCCACCTCTCCAGCCCTGGTCTCCTTTCTTAAGAAGTTGGAAGCCACAATTAAATGAGAGAGGCTCAAGATTCTGACTATCCCATGTACTCCTGACTACCCTTGTGGTGCATTCTTACATTCTCTTGGAGATGGCGGCCAAGGACACAGCAGAAAACATAATGTTCTGGCCAGCAGAGGATGGCATCTGCCCTCTGCCCTCTGCTCTCACATACAGCATATGACACCTCAGGTGAATTCTCCCTTAAGCAAGAACACCCACAACACAGATGCCTGGGAGGCTGTGTAGACAGTGTGTTGCAGCCTGGTGGGTCATGTCAACCCTCATCTCCCTGAATCTTCCTGTTTAGAACTTAAGGATAGACGAGCTAGGTCAGGTTCTCCTTCACCCTTCAAGGAGAGCCCCTGCTTCCCCACCAGTCCCAGGACTAGAGAGAGCCTCCCAGCAGAACCACAACTTAGGGAGTTTCCCTGTCCCGTCAAAGAGGGCAGAGCAGGTCGGTCAAAATTCTGGAGTCTCAGCATTGGAGGCAAAACCAAATAAAGTACTACCATGTTCACATCCTGAACCCCTTTTACCCAAACCCCTTCCAGTTGGTAGAGCTTCCAGCTTCAGTGTGAACCTCTCTAGGGACAAGGAGCTCTCCATCCTCCTTGGAAGCTCTACATTCCCCATACAACTATACCAAGATCTGTGTCCTGATGCACCAGCTCCTTCACTGTACTCTGAAATTGCCTGGGGCACATCTGATGTCCTTATCATCTGCTCAGAGAGGCCTCAAGCCACGGCTTTCTCCCCGACCCATGTGCTTTGGTGGCCCAGCGTCACACACCTCGCCATCTCTGGTGCTGTCTTTGGGAACAACTTGTCTGGAGAGCTAGTAGCAGAAGTACTGCCCCAGACTGAACCCAGTGTACCAGAAGTAGACTGAGCAGCCTGGGATTTTGGCCTCAATTCTCAGTTGACTGTGAGAGATCTAAGAGGAGGTGGAGTGGGCAGGCTGGCTTCACACACCTCCCTCCATTGTCACCCCCATCCTCTGGCCCAGCCCTCACCCCTTCCCACCCCTGTTTTCTTTTGGATTAACTATAAATTGCAGTGGAAGATCGGCTTATCTCCAGTGGGAATTAAGGAATTAAGTTAGTGATGGGGAAAGGAGGATGGTGGAGGGAGCATATTGCAGAGGATCATGATGTGTGGGGCGGCCCTGAGGCTGCTTGGGGGCAGCCAGGGTGGTGGGATGGGACCCTTTCTGCCTGTGTCTGTTACCTGGGAGGTTGCGGGGTAGGGGTAGGGCATGCTGTTTGTGGGCTCCAAGGTTCCTGTGCCCTCCTGGGGACCAAATTTCTGACTGCTTTGGAGAGTCTGGTGACCCCATGGGGTGCCACAAGTGGAGTGATCTCCCAGTAGCCTCTCCTGTTTTCTGGTGTTTCATGACCCAGTATGGGCAGCAGCTCTGGGGCATGTCACAACACAGGAAGGGCCAGACCCAGCATGTGGCAGAGTGGGGCGCTCACTTTTTGGCGCTGTGATACTGAAGCAAATTCTGCAGCTGGAAGTTCAAGGGCAGAGGTAGTCTGACAGAACTGTCCTGGCACCCACACAGCCACTGGGCTCCCAGTTCCCCAAAGCGAAAGCTGAGGGGGATGATCAGCTTTCCACTACTTTCAGGGCCACTCAGAAGCCTTTTTGAGCATGCCAGGTGAGAGGTGAGGGGTCACCCAGGATCTACTCAACCTGCCTCCACCTTACCCAGCTCCTGCCTTCCTGAGACTGAGCTGTGTAGAGTCCACACCCCTGGCTACTCACTGATGCTTGCTACCATGCCTGTCATTAGTCCCCCTCTAGCAGAGACGGTGTCTGGTAATTCTTCCCTCCTCTCCTTCAGACTCCCAGCCTGGTCCAAGCCTGAGTTTGGGGATGTAAGACGCTAACAGCAATCAGCCAAGCCAGCCATTGGAAAGGTTGAAATGAAGACTTGGACAGGGCTGAGGACCTCCCTGTTCACTCAGACAAGCTGGGGAGCTGTCCCAAACAACTGTCAATCCTGGGTGTAGGAGTCATTGGATAGTAGCAGCCATCAGGGCACCGGAAGATAAGATCCAGACCACAAGTGGCCTAATTGCACGGGGTTGGGGGTTGGGGGTGGGGGTTGTTCAGCTTAGATGACAGAGCAAGCCTGAGCCTAAAGGTCTAGGCGTTTGGGTTAATCTTTGGCAACTCTGGTTAATAAATCATTGGCAGTTTTGTCCCCAAATTTCAGCCCCTAATCCTAGAGGTCTTTCTGGCTACGTCCAGGTCCCAGAAAAGAAGCCCCATCTGCTTGGTCCCCACCCCCATCCCAGGCAAGAGCCTCCCATCAGGCTCCCATTCCCCAGTTGGTCTCTGGCATCCAGAATCAGCCTGCTGTGTAATCTCCAAGAGAGATTAGTGACCAGCCTTCTCTGTCCTCCCCCAAAGGCTGTGGATGTCCCTAGATTCTTCCTGCTGGGAGGGCAGGCCACCCACAAAGGGTCTCCAGGTACCCTAGAGAGCAAGGCTGCCATTGTATGTGGGCCCCTTTCTGCAGCCCTATGGTGCCTGTAAGAGGAATGAGCCAACGGATTCTCCTCAGGCCACTCCTTTGTGCCAGGTACTGTGTTTCAAAAAGAAATGCTTTAAGCAACTAGAAACATGATTCGAGACTGGTCCATGTTGGGAGCACTTGAGACCAGCTGCACCAGGTCCTGCCATTTAAGGTAAAAAGAGCGGGGGAATCACATGTTCTGGGGTTCTAGCATTTCTTCATTGACTACAGGAGCACTTGCTGGTTGGAGGTTGGCCAGGTTTCCCGCCTCTGACTTACGATCTTGGGTCTAATCCTGGTGGTGGCCTTTAGAACAGTTTCCCTAGCTGGTTTACAAACCAGCCATCGGGACAGAGTGGCAGAAAGGGAAGCCAGAGAGAAAGGCCAGAGTTGAATGAAGCCAGGGTGCCAGGGTGGACTCCCCTACTCTCCCTCATATGCATACACAAAGTGGAGGTCTATCTTCAAGACAGGCGGGGTTCCCGGTCCCTGGGAGTTGTGCGGAACTTCAGAACTGCCTGAGTGGATAAAGAAACTGGGATGGAGACACGGAGGGCTGGCCTTCACGAGGGTGGGTCTGGAGGCTGCTCCAGGACAGTGAGCTTGACATTGAGCCCCGAAGCCTTAGGAGACCAACCTGGACAGCCCCAAGAGGACGACCTATGGGTGGAGGTGGGCATGGAACCTTGGGAGGCCCTGGGGAAGGGTGAGGGCTAAAGAGAAACCCTCCACCTCTTAGTTCAGCCTGACCTGTGTGTAGTCCTGCACCCCAAAATCTTTACTCACCTGTCCCCCTCTGCCCAAGCTACCGCCCATCCTGGACTCTTCCCGTTTGTGCCATTGGAACTCCCAGGTCTGTTGGCTGTCCTTCCCTTTTTCCCCTTTGCTGCTGCAAGGCCTGGCACTGTCCTTGGGACACCTGAGCTCAGTACTGTAACTCTTCCCCAGGGTCTTTCCCCATCCCCGAGCAGCCACTCATCATTGGCAGAATGAAGAGAAGTTTGAGCTTACCACTGTCCCAATGTGAAGCCCTCATGGGCTCTTCATTGCTGCCAACCTCAGTCCGTGCCCCATGATCTAGACCATGCCTTTCAGCCTTAGCACTGCTCACTTGGAAGCCAGACATCCTTTGGCATGGGCCACCATGCACATGGAAGCATGTTTAGCGATTTCCCTGGCCTCTACTCACTAGAGGCCAGTAGCATTCATCCTTTTACCCCCGTGTACTATGACAATAGATGTCTTCAAGCCAGGATTACAAGCCTGTAATCCCAGAATTTAGGGAAGTGGGGGCACAGGCAGGCAGATCACTGTGGGTTTGAGGTCAGCCTAGGCTGTCTTGCCTCAGACAGACAAACAAACAAAAGCAAAACAGAACAAACCACCAAAAACATTGCTGCAGTTCCCCCAGGCAGCACACTGAGCATCGCTGGTCTAGCCTTCTGCTGCAGCCAGACATGTTTTTCCAATGCTTCTTCCCATCCTGTTCCCGGGCCTTACTTCCTGCTGATGGCTGAGCCCCAGCCCTAACACATCTGCCTGTGAGACACCCAGTTTGTTCAGTGTGACTGTCTCCTCTCCCTTCCTGTAGGCCCTTTGCTCCTTAAGGAAGGCCTTCACACAGCCCAGCTCAGAGCCTCATAAGCAGCAGGTGCCTCATGAATGTATGCTAACATGATGAGAGCCAGCTGGCTCTGGAGCACCCCGTCTCTGTGCCGCTCTTGGCACCCTTTCTCACCCCGTAGCCAAGAGAGAACTTCAGATGCTCCGTTTTTCCTGACACCTCTAAACCCACCTCGCTTTTTTGTAGCAAACAAAATTATCTTTTTTTCCCCCATTTGCTAAGTACTGGAGCACTGTAGCTGTGTGTGCCAAGCTGTGTGTGGCTGGGTGGCTTTGCATGTGGGAACCGAGTGGTGGCATGTTTCTGTGTGTCGGATATTGGCGTGTTTGCATCAGAAGTGGTACCATTTGTACCAAGCCTTGTCTAAGGGTCTTTCCTCCCACTAATTGTGCTACACATCAATTCCACTCAAACGAATGTATTCCCCTGCAAGCTGCATTCTTTCCCAGCTTTGTCTGGCCTCACTGCCCGGCAAGCTCCTACTCACCCTTCAAAGCCCCGTGCATCATCTGCGTAGGTCCTCTCATCTCCAGTTGTAGATATATCATTTCCTCTGCGGCCACCGCACTTTGTGCACAGTCAGAACAAAGCAGCACTCATATGTTATTAGTCCATTTGTCTTGTGTCTTTGAGGCCAGGGACTGTATCCGATCACAGGTGTATGTTTATATCTCTATTAGAAGGCTTTTGATGAGAGTCTTCCAAGATGTTAATTAAATAAATGGGAATAAATTGCTTATTTTGTTTCCAAAGCATTTTCTTTGTACCATGTTAAAAGTGTGTCTCCGTAATGACTTTGCTTAACCTTTCTGCACTGCTCCTGCGTGCTTCTGTTCGTGTAGATGTGTTTTTGACGCACAGGCGTGCTTGTATATATTTGTGTGCACGTATGCGTGTGTGCCTTCATTTTGATGCACTGAATCCCCCAGTGCGTTCCCCACAGCTGACATTTCCTCGACCTCCCTGCCCTGCATCTTTAAGGACTGAAGGCATGAGGGCAGGGGTGCCTGGCAGTGAGACTCTCTGCCCAAGTCTCCCATCCATCTTAGGGGAGCCCTGGGTATGTGTGAGGTGGGTTGTGGGGCAGAGTCCTCCATGGCCCCATCAGATCACACCCCATTTCCTATCTATCTCTGCCCTGTTTAATTGGAATTTGGCTAGTAGAGACCATCTGTTCTATTCCATCCTGTTTCCATGACAACCAAGTGGCTTGAGACTGAGGTTTGTGGTGAGAGAAGTGGCCTGGGGGATGCTGGGAAAAAATAGCTAAGTCCTCCCCTCAACCTGCTCTGTCTCATCCCTTGTCTTTGCCATGCCTTCACCTGCAAACTCGTGACATAAGAAGTACCACTGTCCTGGAGCTGGAGTTCCCTGGATCTGTCTGTCATCTCCCCAGCCCGTTCCCGGGCTTCTTGTGGCCTCCCACACACTCTGCTCCCCCTCCCTCCACTTCCATTCATAAGTACTTTCCTTGCATGCACACTGGGGTGTGTAGGGCTGCCCTTGTCCTTCACCCTGGCAGAATGAGAGCCTGCAGCTTCTGCCACCTTCCAGGTACCCTTTCTGTCTCCCTGCCCACCCCACTTCAGAGTTTCCCTATGGTGGCTTCTCATCTCCCCACTCTGCAGTGTGAGGGTAACCCCAACTTCCACAAATGAACCACCTAAGGAGCAGGGCCTTTTACGTCCCCCACTGAGAAGTAGGTGTCTTCAGAGCATGGAGCCTGTGACTCAGTGTCCTATAGCAAAGGCCATTATTAGAAGGGGTCCTGGCTTCCTCTGAACCCCTCCCTACCTGCTGCTTCAGGGAGTACCTTAGGCCCCTGCAGGTACAGTGGCGGGGATAACTCTGGCTCCAAGGAGACAGTGTGGCAATCTGAAGTCAGGTGACCCTTGGTCTCCCAGGAGCTCCGACAGGCCCCACACAGTGGGATGTGAGGGGGTGTGGGATCCCTCCCATATTCAACAGCCAGATCTGCTTTCATGATGTTATTTTCTGCCCTAATTTCCTCATCTATAGCAAAGCCTTTCCGTGCCTGCTCTATTGCCAGGGGACTTGCCTGTCTTTAAAAATAAGTGGTGGAGCTTGTCAGGTAACCTGTTTGTTATGCTGGTCCCAGACATCATGTGTGGGACATACATGAAACATTTACTACAGCAGGGGCTGGTAATGTGGCTGGAGGTAGGGTCCTAGGGCCTTTCCAGTACCCTACCCAAGCAGAATCAGCTCTGGGCTTGGGAGGAAAGAAGGTGTCTCAGACCTTCACAGAGACCCTTCCTTCATGGCTGGCCTTTGAATAGCACTCCCCACCACCCAACCCTCGTGTACTTTTAAAATTACAATATAATTGACATACCATAAAATTCACCCTTCTAAAGTATGCAACCCAATGGCGTTTATTATATTTGCTGAGTTGAGAAACCATCACCACCCTAGCATTCAGAACATCTGTACCCCCCTAGACCTGTCACCCCTTCTCCGCCCCTGCCCACACGCCCATTTAAACACATCACTCAAGTGAGACCAAACGGTGTGTGGCCTCTTCCACTTAGCACTCACTCCACAAGCCCTCCTCCTTAAGTGATTATGTGACGATTCTGCCCAGAGAGCCCTAATGGCACCCAGTGGCTCATAGGTAAGGTTTACAACCTTGTCTAATACAAGGACTACTTCTTACTTAGGGGTCTCCTGTAGATCAGGCTGGAATACACTATGTGGCGGAGGCTGTCTGTCTCCTTATCTTCCTGTCTCCACTTCCCAAATGTCAGCATCACAGTTGAGGAATCAGTGTTGTGTTGTTCTGGAGATTGAACCCAGGGACTCATGCATGCTAGCTACACAATTACCTCCCTTGAATCCTTCCCAACACTCTCCCCTCTGCCACGGATCCCGATGTCTTTCCCTCCACACACTTTTAAAGGTACTCTTCTCTTCTGTCCCCTCTTGTCTTCCTCTCTGATGAGATCCAACTAAAAGCCTCATCTTGGTTGTAGTACCTCCATCACTCTCAGACAGCTTCCTCCCTCACTTTTGATTCATACTTTACAGAACAAACAAAACCCAGCACTTGGCATGCAGTAATTGTTTGTTTTCATGCCTGGGACTCTTGTTAGCCTGAGTTTCCAAAGAAAAAGGAACTATCTCTGTCTTTCTCATTCTTCTGTCTTCTGGTGGTCATCACTATTGTTGTCTCCACCTGTAACAAGAGACACAGTGTAGGCACACAGCATGTGGTCAGTAGTGTCTTCCAATGGAGCGAGGGACAAAGGACGGGGGAGGTAGCTTCTGTGATATGTCCAGGTTGTCAGTAGTAGCATGGGAAATGGATCTGGAAAATTTGGCAGAGGTGGGAGCAGAATGGGGATTAACCACAAAGATGTGGTACGGTAACTTTCAGCCAGAAAGTCAATGGTGGGCCTAGGGGAAGGCAGTCCCTACAGATGGGGGAATCGGTGCAAAAACCCAGAGAGGGGAGGGGGCTAGTGCCTAAAATATGTTGGCATAGAGCCCAGCACAGGAGAAGAGAAGAGCAGTGGTGAGCCTGGGCAGGTGGAGTGAGAGGGGCCAGCTGCCCTTCACACCTGCACTTGCTGGGAGCCTCCCCGTGTGACTCTTGTCACACAGAACACCTGGAAAATGCAATGCAAGGGAAGAAGGCTTATTTTGGCTCACGGTTTGAGAGGATACAGTCCATCGTGGCAGGAAAGGCAGAACAGCAGCAAAAGATGACTGAGAACATCATAGCCACAGCCCCATTCAGGAAGAAGAGACTGACAACCTGAGGAGACACTGAGACCAGCTGGAACTGCTTGCTTCCTCCTTTTTAGTCAGTCTTGGACACCAGTCCATAGAGTGGGTTTTCTCACATCAATTAACTTAATTTAGGAAAAAAAAAAACCTGCTGACATGCCCAGAGGTTTTAGCTCCTAGGTGATTTTAAATCCTGTCAAATTGACAATTGATATTACCCATCACACCCCTCATCCTTCAAGGTCACTTAAGGATGGCTCACTTGACGGAGAGACTACTAGGATGCAAGCAGTAGATGCTAGTGCTTCTCCTCCTTCCCCCATGTAGCTTTATATGGAAGAATTAAGGGGTTGGGACTTAATGGAGAGATAGCTCAGCAGGTAAGAGCACTTGCCAACTTGCTGTTCTTGCAGAGGACCCAAGTTCAGTTCCCAGCACCCATGCCAGGTCACTCACAACTGAAGATAACTCCAGCTCTGCTCCAGAGGCTCCAATGACCTCTGACCTTCATGGCTGTGCGTACTCATATTGCACACCCACCCACGTGTGTACTCAAAAATAAAAATAAGTTTTAAAAATAGAATTGAGGGACAAGGGTTGATCTGAGGGCCAGGGGTCTGGCCCTCAGTGCCTTCTGAAGTACTGACCAGCTGCCCACAGCAAGGCATTCCTGTCATCCCAGCACTTAGGAGGCTAGGGCAGAAATATCAGGAGTTCAAGGCAAGCCTGAACTACTACTAAATAAATTAATTAATAATTTGTTTGTTTATTTTGTTGTGCTGCCAGCTCCAAAGGTTTTCATGAGGACTGAAAGAAATGTCGGAGACCAATGAACTGGAAGGGAGTGCCAGTGTTTGCCCTCAGGTGTGCCATGGACACCATTAACTGAGTGGAAGTAGAGGCCACACCAAAGCCTCTGATGTCCTCTATCCTATTTCCAAAGGTTTAAAAGCCACCGTGGGGGCAGGCCCAGGCTGTGCATTTGAAACAGACTAGAGAGAAGCCCACACTGTGATTTCTGGGTATAGGAGGAAATGGGTTTTTCTGTCCCTTCTGCTCCCGGGGCTCAGGTGTGCAGAGAGAGAGATGCAGAGCCCTGGATTGCAGGATCTTCCTGGGCTATGCAAAGGCCTGGAGGCAGAAGTTCTCAAAGCCTAGGGATCTGCCTTTCCCTACTCCTTGACGCTGAAGTAGGGGTTGGCCCAAGGCCCACGTTACTGCCTCACAAGGGGGTTCAGTTCCCAAGAAAGGTGCCAAACTGACCCTCTGCCTTAACAGAAGCCCAGTCAGCAAATCACCTTTCAATCTGGGTGCGGGCCTGCTGGTGTGTACCCAGTGGAAAGGAGAACTTCCCCTGAAGTGAAAGTTATTTGATCTCAAAGTGTCTGGGAAAGTGTAAGGAGAGGGAGGAGTGTGGCCAGGCTTCAGATCCTGGGGAGAGGCCACCCCAGAAGGCTCTTCTCTGTGTGACAGCTGACCCGAGGGCATTGTTTATGAGTGTGAACCTACTCCCACCCCGTTCCTCTTCCCTCAGGCCAGGATGGGCGAGACAGCTTGTCAGCAGGGAGAGGGAGTGGGCTGCCAGCTGTCACCTGCACAGGTGGGAGAGGTTGGCTATGAAGAGCTGGAGGCCTCCTCATGCCTTGCTCCACCATCAGGCCTGGAGGCTTCCATGAAGTGTCCTGGCTGGTACAGTAGCGAGTGCAGCTCTCTGCCTCCATTCCCTCCAGGTTTATTCCCAGCAGTTATCGGTGATCTGGGGAAAACAAGCCAGATCAGACGTCTCCTCAGCGAGTCCCCCAGAGCCTCCCATCTCCCTCTGTCTAGGCCCTGTGTCATGGGACTCCTGTGTTTCTCACCTCAACAACACAGGCCAAAAATTCCAGGCCTCTTGCCTCAGGGCCTTTGCACCTTCTGCTCTCTGCTGGAATGTGGTTCTCCCCGGTAAATACTTGTCAGGGTTGCTGTTTTGTTCAAATGTCTTTTCTCAGTGAGAAACCTAGACACTGCCTCTCATTTCTTGTCTTTTCCATCATTAGCATCCAAGCTTCCCAGGAACAGAGAATTTTCATGGTTTATCTAGTGCTAGATCCTTGGACCTGATAGCATCCTGTGATAACAGTACTATTTTACTGAGGACCTGATAGGAACCTGTGATAACAGTACGATTTTACTGAGCAGACACCCCAAAGGGAAGCCACTGCCAGTGCCTTTGCAAACACTGACCCTCCTGCGCATGCTCATGTTGCAAACACGTGCACATATCTTCTGCTCACCTGGGCGGGCTCCAGGAAATTGCCCCTGATGTCCACATGGCCACAGTGAGCTTCCAGTTGCTTTCCTGAGTCTTCTATTTGTCCCATTTGTCCCAGAGTATCTTGATGTACTTTGGGAGTAGAGGGGTCTCTACTCCTCCAAGGAGGAGAGAACTCACTCTGAGCCCTCCTGGTGTTAGTCCAATAGTTACAGATGGACACAGGACCTGGAAGGGTCTAGGAATCTCACCCTATGCTAGAACCAAAGAATTTAGTCTGTGGCCTCTGACCCCATTTGCCCTCCCTCCTGAAGTCCTCCCCATCTGACTACATCCCAGGGAACCCTGAGGCTGTCCCAGAAGGCCAAAGGAAGGAGGAAGACAGGCCCTACTCTCAGGTGAAAGGTCAGGAAAATGGTACAATGAATGCCCTTAGTGAGCCACCTACCAGAGGTGGTTCCTTCCAGCCTGAAGAACTATGTCCCCTGAATGTTTGGGCAGGAACCCTAGAGGTTCCTGCAAGGAGAGCTGACTGGAAGAGAGGAAAGCCCAGTAAGTGTGTGATTTGAGCTGCTGTGGAAAGTCAGGGGTAAGGAAGGCTGATTGCGTCTTCACGTGACGAATGCCTGTATGTGCTGTCCCACGCACACACTCCACTCGCTGGGCAGGCCTTGCAGGTTCCACAATCAGTCCTTTGAGGCTCTTAGTGTTTGAGGACACCAGGGTACTTTAGTGATAAGCCAGATGGTAGACATCCAGGGTGGGAATCAACAGGAAGTGGTTTGCTATCACCCTGGCTGTCCTCTGGCCTTGTAGCTCCTAAGAGGTTCTTGGGATTTTCTCTCCCATGCTCTGTGCACAGCAGATGTATGTGAGTCTGTCACACATTCCTACCTATTGTCAAAGCGTTAACAAACTAACAAGCAAGTTACACAAGAGTGAGGGCCGAGACTTTTGTGGCCTCTGGAGATGCCTCCCTCCTCTTGTGTAAGGCCTTTACTTAGCTGTCCCTTTGGTATGCTCAGGAGCCCTTTGTGACAGCTAGGGCCTTCTGCATGTGGGCTCTAGAGGGTCAGTCAAAGAAGCATAAGGTCAAAACTCTATTGAAACTAAGCCCCAGTCCTTTCCACGGGGGCTGGAGAATCAGTAGGATGCCCTGGCCTCCTGGTCATGCTCTTCACCGTTGATCTCCCATGTGAACACCCTGGCAGTCTCCAAGCACCCACTGTTAGCACGGAAGGACCATGTGTGTTCATGAGACTCGTGGGCATTACTTAGCATGTGCTTCGAGTCAGGGTCAGCTTCCTAGACTCAGCTTATAGAAAGTCATTTGATCTTTCAGAGCCAGCAGGATCTCAGCAGGTAGAGGTGCCCACCACCAAGCCTAAGGACCTAGCTTTAATCTCCATGTGGTGGACAGAAAACTGACTCCTACAAGGAGTTCTCTGACCTCCATATGTGCCATGGCACACAGCAACCTATACAAATATGCACACAAAATAAATAAAAATGTGTAATGATGAGAAGAGCAGGCCTGCTTTTCGTCCCATCCGGCTCCCGCATGGCTAGCTTAGCCCCGGAAATAATAACACAGAATCTGTATTCATTTAAACACTGCTTGGCCCATTATATCTAGCCTCTTATTGGCTAACTCTCACATCTTGGTTAACCCATATCTAATAATCTGTATGTCACCACGAGCTCGTGGCTTACTGGGATGAATCTAACCTATGTCCTTCTCGGAGAGGAAAGCCATGGCATCTGCCTGACTCTATTTTCTTTCTCCCAGCATTCTGTTCGGTCTACTCCACCTATCTAAATTCTGCCCTATCAAAAAGCCAAGGCAGTTTCTTTATTTGACCAATGAAATCAACACAAAACAGAAGACCCTCCTACATCAAAAATGTAGTTAATTTTTTAGTCATTTGATCTTTTCAATCAATGAATAAGGAAATGATGATCTTCTCCCCTCTTACACCTTTCCTCTCCTTCCTCCCTCCCCCCTCCCTCTTTCTCTTCGGTGAAACAGTTTTTCTGGATAGCACAGGCTAGCTTAAAGGTATAGTTCTCCTGCTTCAGCATCTTCAGCCATGGGATTTCAGGCGTGTGCTCCCATACTCGGCTTTCTTTCCATGGTCATAGATGAGGACATGGGTGTCGAAAGTGTAGTCACACAAGCTAGCGTGGTAGAGGGGGGCTTTGGATCCAGCAACTGGAGAGAGAGGGTTCTCGGCTACACAGTGAGACAGAAGAGTCCCTGGTTGGGTGGAACAAAAAGGCAGTGTGAGAGAGGGACCTAGCCCTAACCCAAACAAAAGGGAATCTCCCAGGATTTAGCACCGGACGTGTCTGGATAGTGAATGGACAGTATCCATCTCTAACCCTAGCCTGGGTGGTGTCTGGCATAACAGATCCACTCCTGGGCTCAGCATCAAAAAGCATGGGGAAATGGACTTCCCCTTCAGCGAAAAAGGATGGCGATTAAACAGCAGGAAGACCTTCCCAGCTGTCAGGACCATACGCTTTTAAAACGGGCAGCCCAGGAAGGTGGAGGCCCTCGCAGAGAGAAGGTTAGTGCTGTCATTGCTCAGAGCTCTTGTGGAGGTGAAGTGAGGGAAAGTGTGCAAGCTGACCTCGCTAGGGTCTGGAGGTGAGACCAAAGACGCTGTCCCACAGAAAATAGAGACTATTGGCTGTCCCCACACTGGTCCCACCCTCTTCCTAGGACCCCATCTGCTCCAGCCCTGCCATTGGACTTCATTAAATTGCTTTTTCCCAGAGCAGGGCAGGCCGGTGACAGAATGAGTCAACACCAGCTTGCTACAACTGTCGCCCCTGAAGCCAGCGGGCATAGAGGGAGATAATTGGGAGCGGTTTGACAGCTTAATATCTGGGGCTGGCTTCCTGGAGCAGAGCAGGGTGGG
>LOEQ01001477.1:258365-268420 GCA_001685075.1 Bramus lutescens | reverse complement strand
GCGGGCTGCTCCAATGCTTGCCTTGCTGGCTCAGCACTTCTGAGAACCCAGGTCACCCCAACCACCTCGCCTGTGCTCTGTTAAGGAAACTGAGGTCCCAGAGTCTTGGACCCTGACCATATAGGGTGGTCAGGGAGGATCTAGGCAGTGATTAAGGTTGGGGCAGGGAAAGACTCATTGTGTACCCTAAGGTGTAAGAACCCCCCTTCTGCAGGTACAGGTTCTATGATTTCTGCACCCCTTGCTCCCTACTCTTTTCTCTTCCCACTGTGCACATAACAGCCTTCTGTAGGTGCTCCAGCCTGAGCTCACTAGATTCCATTTCTGACCTACAGTCAACATGAGGAATCTATGAGTACCAGGGCTGGGTATTAGGATTAGCTTTTGTGTTGTTTTCAAAGGTTTCTGAAGGTATTTCCCAGAAGGTCACCACCCAGAACAAGGTCCCTAGGAAGATAGATTGAGCCAGACTCTGGTTTAGGGTAGGAATTGCATTAGGCCAGAGGGGCTAGTAGTCTGTTCTTGGGCAGATGACCTAACCCCTCCTGACCTAGTTAGTGGCAGGTTGCCCGATCCATTGAGCCCTCATGCACTACCAAGTCATAAGCTCTACTCTATAATCTGCAGGGGAAGAGTGCTTTCTTATTGCTTGGGTAACCAGAGAGTCAGCAGATTCCCCAAACCGTGCTGCCTACCATGGCAGACATAACATGATCAATGCAGCCCAAGGTCAAGGACATCCCTGCTTTTCCCATGGTAGCTAGACATCCCTTGAGTGACAGGATAAAGACTCCACAAGTGCAGGAAATAGTAATGGGTACAGTTGCATGGGTTCCTAGTAGACGTGCCCACCAGAAAGTCAGGAGTGAGAACCATCTCGGTGTCCCAGAAAAGGGGGCCTGTAGCACCCCGTTCACTGCCTCGTGACAGGTAGATAGTCAGTAAACTTTTATTGATTGAAGTTCCAGAAAGGGAGGCCTACTGCTTCACAGATAATGCTGTTGGTGATGATGATGATNGGTGGTGGTGGTGGCAGCCAACATTGATTATTTTGTGCTGGTGCTGCTTTCTGAGTTTCCCGTGTACTCCTTCATCTCATCCTTACAGCAGTTTTATAAAGCTGGCATTAGCTATTAGGACCCCCATTTTGCAGATGTGTACCCCCAGTGTAAACTGAGTCACAGAGAGGTCGAGTCATTGGCCCACTGGAAGGCGCAGAGGCAGAATGCAAACTCATATTGCAGACTCTTCCCAATCCCATCGCACACCTCAAATAAAGGTGCCAGAAAGGCCATGCAGAGCTTGGGAGCCACCCATGTTGTTTTCCAGACCCTGAAGCCGTAGCGGGCATGGAGAAAACTGAGCATACTCTAAGACCTCCTTTCCTGACACCTGCCCCTGCAGGCACTCACCAATCCTGTTCCTTTTCTCAGGCTTTCCACCCAGCCCCTCCTCTCCATATTCAAGGGTGAGCCCTTTTCCCTTTGGAAAGCCACCCAGCCTAAGAGCTAGATACTTAGATCTGATTTGGCATGCTTAGTTCAAGCCAGGGAGCCCCCACAGAAGCTTGGGAACCAGGTCCCTCAGGCTAGAGTGTTGAAGCAGGGCCTAATTGTGCTAATCTTCCCCTCTCAACTCCAAGACACTGGGGGCTTTACCCTTAATACTTTAGGAGCCCCACATGCCACCCATGGACTACCTCCTAGGCTCTATTAATAGCCAGCCATGACAGACGTCAAGAGTAAATGTGAGCATGCCTACTACTGAAAGGTCCTCCTGTCCCCACCCAGTCCATTGCAGGGCCAGAAATGCCTTTGTGTACAATGAGGGGACACCAGGAATGCTTGTCTCTACACCATAAAGCTGCTCTTGGGAGAACCCAGGGGAGAGAAAAATGGCCTCTATCCAGCATAGACTTAGGTAGGGAAGACACACACACACCTGCTTTAGCACAGAAACCTCCCCAGCTTACGTGGGGCATCAGCAGCAACCTCCCCTCCTGGCACCAATTTATCCCTGAAGGGTGAGGTCACTGCTTGGGAAACAGCACAGGAATATCAATCACTCTGTGCATCAGGGCCTCCCCTCTGCCTGCCCCACAAATGCAGAAGGGATGAGAGGAGATGGGGTAGTAGGACTCGGTGGGCCATGTGTTCCTCCAGGCCCATCATACCTAGCACCAAGATGCTTCCTGATACCTATGCCCCTTCCCCCAACTCTCACGTTGTGGCCCAAGCCTTCCCAACTGGCTTTTCTAGTTCTTGGCTTTGTGTGGCGCAAGTTCCCCAATTATGCCCACATTATCTCAGCTGCTGGGCAGCCTCCAGCAGGCTTGGGGAGTGGAGGCTGGAGGAGCATCAGGGAGCACCCATTTATCCTGTCAGGGAGGATGGAAGAATTAATTGCTTGCCAGCTGACCAGTCAGCAAGAGTGCTAGACCATCTGACCCACTGACCTCCTCTCAGGCTGCTTCTGGGTAGAGTGTGGGTGGGCTGCTGTGAGACAGTTAGAGCCAGAAGGATACAGGAGACCCAGGGCAGCCAGCCTGCTCCTTTACAGAGGCAAGGGAAATGACAGGTAGGCGGAAATTCAGTCCCCAACTATGTGCCAGACTCCTCCTCACCTCGTCTCACAGCTCCTCCAGCCCCCAATTTCCAAGGGCCAGTGGGGGTAGGGGGAGGCAGGAACACCCAATATGCTTGTTAAGACTCTGGTGTGAATGGCAAAAAGAATGGGGATATGCATGAAATTTTCCATGCCAAGGACATGGCTTGGGAAAGCCAAAAACATGTCTGCGGCATCTCTCTCTCTCTCTCTCTCTCTCTCTCTCTCCCTCTGTCTCGCACACACACACCTCCTTTCCTACACATGCTTCCCAAGGTCTCACTATGTAGTCCATACTGGCCTTGAACTTAAGATCTTCTGACTCTGACTCCTGAAAGCTAATATTACAGGCACATCCCACCATGCCTGGCTCAGCATGCATTTCCTGAGAGCATGTTGTATACTAAGCCCCTAAGATCCTACGGTCAATGTGATCTCTGGAAGAGTGGAATGGGAAGCAATGTACTGAACTGACCATGGGCTTTGAGACCTTCCCAAGAACCCCCACTTCTCCATTTACACAGAGGAGGCAAGGGGAAGCCACTCTTGGATCCCAGGCCTCTCAAAGCCATCCTCCTGCCTCTGCGTCAGCAGAGGTACTGATGGTATGAAGATGTGGGGTATAAAGAATACAAATGTAGTCACTCGTCAATCACAGGACAGACTTAGAGATGGACAGAAGTGAAGGGCAGAGCCTGGGTCTGGGGTGCTTGTCTCAGGCTAAGGGTCTCAAAAGCAAAGACTTCATAGATGTGGAGACTGGAGGGAACTTATCCCTTGCCACCCGCTGCCCATTCCTTCCTGGGAGTCTCCATTCTCCTGGCTACCACTGCAGTTTGCCCAGCAATAAATATTTGCTACACTAGAGAAAAGAAAACACGGAAGCCTGCTGTATAAGCCAGATGCTGAGCTGGGCTGGGCTTTGGAGACTCAGGAAGGGAAAGAGCTCCCTGCAAGAGTTCCTAGTCCAAGAGAGAAGTCAGGTATACACAGCTGTATTCTGAGACAGGGAGGGCTGTACTGGGAGGAATCTGGAAGATCGGACTGGGAGCTTCCTAACAAAAGGGCCTGAGTGGTTCCTCACAGGAGCTGAAGGGGAGGGGCCATCTCTCTGCTGTGCATCTGTGCACCTTCTCCAGTTTCTGACCCCTCCCCGCCCCCTTGTCGTTTCTTACGTATGCTGTTTGGTTCCCCAGCAACGGGTGAGGTAGAGAAGACTGGATCATCTGGCTCATTTGTCAGATGAGGGAACCGAAGCCCAGGAAAGCTCCTAGCTAGAGCTCTGCTTGGATAGTAGAGCTTTCGGCCCTCAAACAAACAAACAAACAAACAGCATGCTAAGTTCGTAAGGTACCACCACTTATATCGTAAAATTCTGGAGGCTGAGGCAGGAAGATGATTAGTTTAAGATCAGACTTGACTATATAGTCAAAACTGCCTTCAGAGGCATCTTGGGAGGGCAAGGGGAGGCAGAGCTTGAATGTAGCTCAGTAGTGGAAGACTTGCCAAGCATGTTGTCTCCATCCACAGAACGAATGGGAGAAACCAGCATGTGGATGTATGTTACTAACATGGAACACTGACCCACATCACTAAGTGAAAAGCACTATTTGGACAATCTGTACAGTATGATTCTGATTTTTTTTTTCAAATATAGGGAGCTAGAGAGATGGTTCACTCGGTAAAGTGCTTGCCATTAAAGCATTAGGACCAGAGCACCTGCACAAATGCCAGATGGGCATAGTGGCCTGCCTGGGAGGCAAAGATGGGATCCCTGGAGCAATCTTGCTAGCCAAATTAATCCGGGTCCAACTGAGAGATCTTACCTAAAAATATAAGGCAGAGAAGCTCATGCCTTTAATTCCAGCACAGAGGAGACAAAGGCAAGCAGATCTCTGCAAATTCAAAGTCAGCCTGGTTAACGCAGCGAATTCCAGGCCAGCCAGATAGTAAGACCCTGTTCAAAGAAAGAAAAATATGGTAGAACTCAACTAAGGAGGATACTTAGCATCATCCTCAGACCCCCGTGTGCATGTGTAACACATGCAAAAAACAACAACAACAACAACAAAACCCACAGATGGTAGCCAGGCATTGTAGTGGCATTAATGGAGAATCACAGCACTCAGGAAACTGAAACATCAGCCGGTGGTGGTGCACACCTTTAATCCCAGCACTCAGGAGGCAGAGGCAGGTGGATTTCTGTGAGTTCAAGGCCAGCCTGGTCTACAGTGTGAGTTCCAGGACAGCCAGGGCTATTACACAGAGAAACCCTGTCTCAGGGAAGGGGAAGGATGCTGAGATAGGAGGATCATGAATCCAGGGCCATTCTGAGCTACAAGTAAATGATGTCATTGTCTTCTTGGTATTTTTCAGAATTATCTCGAGTGAGATTTTATTATTAAATTTATTTATTTTATGTGTGTGTGTATGTGTGCGTATGCTGTGGTAGGTACATGGAGGTCCGAGAACGATTTATTTAAAGGGGTCTCTTCCATTATGTGAATTCTGGGAATCAAATTTAGATCATCAGCCTTGGTGACCAATGTCTTTACCCACTGAGCCACCTTAACAGATGGTTTTTATATCAGGTAATTAATTCATTCATTTTGGGGGGATTCTAAATGAGTTTCATTTGTGTCTCAGGTTGTCCTGGACCTTACTGTGTAACCCGGATTGGCCTCAAAGTCTCATAGCAATCTTCTTGCTTTGCCTCCCAAGTGCTGGGGCTCTAGGCACAAACCACCAGACCCAGTGATTATTTTCATAAAAGTAATGACTGCTGTAAAAGTTAAGACCAAAGGACAGAGAATAATAGGTGTGGGGATCGGTGCCTGTCACTGACCACTTCCTGTCTTCCCGTCCACCAGGCACTCACACGCAGATGGTGCAGGTGAATGACTCCATGTATGGCTTCATCGGCACAGACGTGGTATTACACTGTAGCTTTGCCAACCCACTGCCCAGTGTGAAGATTACCCAGGTCACATGGCAGAAGGCCACCAATGGCTCCAAGCAGAACATGGCCATCTACAACCCAACTATGGGCGTCTCCGTGTTGCCTCCTTATGAGAAACGAGTGGAGTTCCTGCGACCCTCCTTCATTGATGGCACCATCCGCCTCTCCCGCCTGGAGCTGGAGGATGAGGGCATGTACATCTGTGAATTTGCCACTTTTCCTACAGGCAACCGCGAGAGCCAGCTCAATCTCACTGTGATGGGTAAGATGCCCTGGGCCTCTTTCCCTTGCCTGTCTAAAGGGGTTGACCATCCTCAGCATGTGCCTCAGTGGCCCCAGACACCCCTGTTGGGTTGGCATGCTCCCATAGCTCCAGGCATAGTGCCTCTCACTTGACTAAGCCACACTGTCCACAATTCCCAAGATTGGAAATGGGGCCTTAGCATTGGGCAGGGGCAGTATTTAGGTTGAAGCTTCCACTTAGGGACATTGTGTTGGAGACTAAGACACAGGCAGGTACATGGGACACCGTAGTAAGGAAGGAAGCTGCTTGTCTTGATCATGCCAAAACTCTAGGAAGACTAAAACAGGACTGTTCGTGCAGCAAGAAGGATTTACTGGCATGAGACACTTCCCAAGGGAAATTCTGGGAAGGGCTTTGGCAAAGCACAGCTAAGAGGCAGGGGTGACCGGCAACTTCAACTGATGCCATGGTGTTGTGCCCACAGCCAAACCTACCAACTGGATCGAGGGCACCCATGCAGTGCTTCGAGCCAGGAAGGGACAGGATGACAAGGTCCTGGTGGCCACCTGCACCTCAGCCAATGGGAAGCCTCCCAGTGTGGTGTCCTGGGAAACGCGGCTAAAGGGCGAGGCAGAGTACCAGGAAATTCGGAACCCCAATGGCACAGTGACAGTCATCAGCCGTTACCGCTTGGTGCCCAGCCGGGAAACCCACCGGCAGTCTCTGGCTTGCATCGTCAACTATCACCTGGACCGCTTCAGGGAGAGCCTCACGCTCAACGTGCAGTGTGAGCCAGGGCCGGCCCCTCCCACCCATTGCTGTCTGCCCTCCTTTTCTGTCCCCTAGTCTCTCCCCACGACTTTCTCCTCCAAGATGCTGCAATTTCCCCATCCTCTCTTTCTGTCACTTCTCCCTCCTTCTAACCTTTCCCCTTGCTGCTTTTGCTCGGAGGTCTTGGAATGCCAACTTGCCTTTCCTTCTAGCTGCTCCTGGGTCCTCATCGTCTCCCTTCCTCAACTGTTCCTTCTATCCTTTCCCTGCCTGCTCCCCTGACCTCACCCTCTTCCAACATCCTCCCTTGCCCCACAGATGAACCTGAGGTGACCATTGAGGGCTTTGATGGCAACTGGTACCTGCAACGGACAGATGTGAAGCTTACATGCAAAGCAGATGCTAACCCCCCAGCCACCGAGTACCACTGGACCACGTGAGTGCTGTAGGCTGATCCATCCCCTGAAAATACCCTTTGCTGGACCTCACACCTCCAGAGAGTAGGGAGGATTAGAGTCTAGGCTCAGATTTTTCCATGGGGGTTGATTTAAGAGATCCCACGTATGCACACATACTATGTACACACCTCTGCATATGAGTGCTAGAGTTTAATAATAATAATCATGCCAGCAGGGGTGTTCCTCCTGACCTGCTTCCCTTCACTCACTAATAAAGGATTTTGTCACTTTTCTTTGGTGAATCATCCCACCCCAGTGACCATTATTTATTTTTTACCAAGGTGTTCCCTGGGAAGCTGGTGTTCTGGAACACCCCAGTCTTCCTTTGTTCCTAGTCTTTCTGTACAACAACCCCAGGTTCTCTGGGTGGGGGCAGCAGTGGACGCCTGTGCCCCACTATCCCATTCTTTCCAGAGACCTAGGTGGGACTCGGTGTGGGAGGAGCTAAGAAAGTTGACATGGATGGCCAGAAGTCAGCAGCTAAAAGTGAGTCTAAACCATTTTCTAGGAAGTAGAGGACCCTGGCAGGCCCTCCCTATCAGCCTGCATTTCTAGGCACAAAACTGCTTCTGAATGTGAGGGTGGGCAGAACCTGCTTGCCCGTCAGCCCTGTAGCCAGAGCAGCTGTTGTCCTTACTGAAGCTAACAAGGGAAGGATGAAGGCTTTCTGTACTTGGTAAACTCCTAGAATGTTCCCCACATGAAAACATCTTGAGACATTTCCAACAATGGCAAGATGATCAGTAGGAGTTCAGCCATGCCTGCTTCCACATCCAAATAGCTTCTCCCAATGCTCTTGGCCTCAGTGGCCCCACCAAAGGAGAACTAGGGTCAGGACGCAGGTGTCTCTGTTGTCAACCCATTACCAAGGAGACACAGACCAAGGAGAAGCCCCAGGAGTGGTACAACAAGCACTCTACTGAAGCCTGCAGATCCAGCTGGCCTCTGCTCTGCTGCTTCCTAGCTGTGTGCCCTTGGCCTTGAATCTCAGGTTTCATCTGTTAATGTGGGAATGGTACCCATCTGCCTTGAATAGGTTTCAGTGGCGTGATACTCTAACATGAACTGCCAAGCATGGTGGCCCAAACCCTGTCATCCCAGCACCTGGGAGGCCCAGTCAGGATTGCTGCAAGTTCAGAACCTACCTGGACTATGTAACAAAATCCTGTCTCAAAACCCATGAATTTCTGAATAATAGAAAATTGAGATGCAAGACACAATTGTTGTTCCTATTTTTCCTCCATTCCAAACAGTCCCTAATACATGCACTCAGCAGAAGAGCTGGTGGATGCCCCAGGGCTGACTCTTGGAGCTGAAGAGTTGTTCATAACCTTTCCCTGTATCTCCCAATACCTACAGGCTGAATGGCTCTCTCCCCAAGGGTGTGGAGGCCCAGAACAGAACCCTTTTCTTCCGAGGACCCATCAACTACAGCCTGGCAGGAACCTACATCTGTGAGGCCACCAACCCCATTGGCACTCGCTCAGGCCAGGTGGAGGTCAATATCACAGGTAGGAGTCTTTGGCCGCCCCTCCTGCTCCCCATCCTCAGGTTCCTCCACAGCCGCATCCACTCCTTTCATTGCACCCAGTGGGAAGTTTGTGTCTTTGTACCCCCTTGCTTCTCTGCAGTTCAGGCCATGGTTCTTTCTTCACACTTTCCTCTTTGTCTTATGGGGAGGGGGCATTATAGGGTGCAGTCAGAATGACCTTCGGGGGCCGGGAGTGCTGTTTCCGGCAATGGCTGAACACTTGTACGAGGGAGTCCTGCTGGCTTGGTGGAACAGGTCTGCAAGTGGGCTCACATCCTCCAAGTTCTGCAGCTGGAGTTGAGGAAGCCTGCAGGACNCAGGGCGAGGCTCGCCTCCAGCAGAACACCAGACAGACAGGAAAGTAGAGGTTAGAGTGAGCAAGCACCCTGAAGGCATTGGATCTTGAAACCGAATTGCTCTTTTCCCAGATCTTCCTCCTTATTACAGGAGGAAGTGAATTTCCTGTCATTACAGGAGGGGTGAATCAGTCAGGGGAAATGAGGGTTGTGTTGCTCCACAGAGAGGCTTCACCTGGGATGTGACCTGAGTGAGCCTTGTCTGTAAAATAGGGGTAGTGTGACCTGCCTAGAAGGAAGGGCTACTGTCCAATGACACATAATGCAGGTCACATAACCTAGCACAACCCAGTCTGTCAGTAAGTGGCCAAGGCTCTGTTATTATTGTCGCGACCTCCATCATTATCACTGTCATTAATAGAAGCATCAAAACAAATGCACCAAGGAGTAAATTGCTACCAAATTGCCACCAAACTTCAAAAGGGGGAGTGTTTTTAGTATCAAACCTGAGCTGGTTGTAGAGTGAGAAAGTGACACGGAGAACCTCCACAAAACAGAAAGGGGCATGCCACTGCCACCAAAGGAGACAGGATGGAATATGCACAGAGTGATCCTGGGCTTCCAGGAAATGAGGCAGTAATGTGGTCTAGCTAGACACAGGTTTGGGGGAGCCCTGAGGACATCATCTGTGAGTACATTCCAAACACATCTGCACAGAGAGCAGCTGGAGCTATCCAGGGACCATACTGGCCTGTCCTTGGGGCAGTCCTGTCACCTAGGAATGAGAGGCTGTGGTCACTTGCTATTTTCTTCAACTCCCTGCCTCTGACACTGAGAATGTTTATAGAAGTAGAGGTGCCAGGGTTGGAGCCCGCTAACAGCCAAGGTCACCTGCCAGGACAGGGTTGGGAGTTCCTGTGGAGTGACAGACAGCAGAAGAGGACTACACCACACTCCACTCTTCTGGGACAAGTTGGAGACTTATAGGGTCCAGAGCTCTGGCCCTGAAGCTGTGGGGTTGGATGAGGAAATGCACCGCTGCCTTCTGTGAGGAACCATCATACCAAGTGTGATGAGCAGTGTCACTTGAGAGCCAGGAATGTGTCTGTGTAAGGACTCTTCTTTTTTATTTATTTATTATGTATACAACATTCTGCTTCCATGTATGCCTGCATGCCAGAAGAGGGCACCA
>LOEQ01001477.1:237503-247760 GCA_001685075.1 Bramus lutescens | reverse complement strand
CAGGGCAGAGGAAGATGGAGGAGCTGGGCTGCTTCTCCCAGCAGTATTAGTGACCCTCCCATGTCACCGCACCTCTCTCCTCCTCATGCCAATTCTAGCCCCTCTGCTTGGTCCCCTTACTCCTGAGGCAGGAGGCAGAACCTTGGCTGCCCCACAGGGGCATTTTTGTCCCAATGGAACCATAAGACTGAAAAGACTCACCCTCTTGCACCTCTCGAACCTTCCACTGTCACCCCCTTATTCCTTATTTTGTGACGGACTGAGGAAGCCCTGGGCCCAGACAAAGCACCTAAGCTCCCCTTAAGACACCTGCACGCCTTTCCCCCAAGCAAAGCACAATTTACGGGGTCTCTGCAGCAGGATCCAGGATTCCCAGCTGTGGTGCTGCTACCAGGTAGCTGCTACCTGGGTTAAGAGAGGAAATGAGGCAGGCATCGGTTGCTGGGCCTAAGGAGCAGGGGCTTTCTTGGCGCTGTGTTTGTTGTGGGACAGTGGCGACATCCAGCTGACCGTGGAAGGCCCAGTGTGGCAGAGCAGAGGGCATTCTGCTTCACCTTCATGGCCCCAACCCAAGCTGAGTATCTGCCTTGCTGCACAGAGAATAAACTTGGTTTGTTAATTGTGCCAGGGCCTCTCCAGTTGTCATCTCTCATTGCCCTCCCTCTGCTGCCCCTGGACTGTTACCCTGCAGATTTTGATATTGTTCTGAGTCTCATTTACCAGAAGGCCCTGAGAAGAACAGCAGCACACATCAGTGAACACATGCCCAGCACACTGGCACTCGACTTTCACAGACCAAGCACAGGCGCATGTGTGCACAAGTACACACACGAGGAACGAGAAGCCCTTATGAATGCTCAGGCTCGAGACAGTGGACGGGGACCCAGCCCTGGGAAGGTGCCCTCTGTGCCCCAGACACTGGTGCAATAACTTTTCTGCTGCCCTTGAGGTGGGAGAATCAGGACTCATGTCAGGTGGGTGGGGCCGCCCTGAGCCCAGCAGACACCGCATTCCCTTTACTGGGAGGAGGGGGGTGCTCCCAGGCCTCTGGGGGTCCAGGTAGAGACTTCCCCAAGCCTGATTGCCAACTGAAACACCCTCTCCTAGTGAGGGCAGGTGGCTCAAGCTGGCCTGGGCCAGAGGCACCCAGAGGTGAGGAATCCAGTCTCGCCGATGCTGCTTTCTGACCCTGGCTGTGAGGAACGGGCTTGGGGGGGCAGGGGTGAGTTTTGTTTTTATGTTAACCAATGGAAACAAAATCCAGGAGAAGCTGCCACCCTTACTGCTGAGTGTGGCCAGCTTCCTTTGCTTCAATTTCTTTGTCACCGTTTTCCTCTTTGGTCCTGGGGGACAGCCCAGCAGATTCTCCTGGTTCTGACCTAGGGAGGGGGGTGTCCCACCCCCTTTTACTTGTATTAAAAAAAAAGATGGGTTGAAAATGTACTGAGAAAAAAATGTACTTTTTTATAAATAAAGTGTTTAAAAATAAGTCCATTTGCATCCTGTCACTGAAGTGGGGTTTGGGCAAAGCTAGAAAAGACAGCTGGACAGCAGAGAGGATGCAGGAACACTATAGATAACCAGAGCAACTGGTCCTATGATGGACTCATTGAGGTGCCCCACCAGCCACCTTGCCAGCATCTCTGGTTGAGCCAATGTAGGCTGCAATGGCACCATCCTGCAGTGAGGAGATGTGATCTGGGCATAGCAGTAGGGCACAGGGGGATGGTTGGCGTCTGCTGGGCAGGGCCCAGGCAGGGTGGGGTGGGAGTGGGGGTCAGGAAAGGGATGACAGAAGGACACAGCTGAGGACTGTGTGCTCTGGCNCAGAGCTCTTGCCTCAGTCACCACCCCTCTCCCGGGCTGGTCCCCTCTTGCCCACTTCCTTTGAATTCTGTTCCTCCCTGCCGGGTCCCCTGTGGCTCTGAGGAGAAGAAAACACTCAGTGGAGCACCTGCTGTGTTAGACAGATCCCCAGAGATGGGGGCAGGGGCAACTCTGTCCTTCCCTCTTCTATTCTGAGGATGTAGTGCTGTCCTGTCCCCCAACAATTCTCCCTGGTCCCAGCCTTAACCCTTCCCTCCCAGGGGGCTGGTTGGGGGAGCTCTTCTTGTTCCTCCATTCTCTTCTCCTCCCCATGCCAGCAGCATCTGCTTCCCATCTCCTGGGCTGGAATGCAGGACAAATCGACCCTGAGGGTGGGAGGACAGGGGGCTTCAGGGACTGCCCCCTCCTACTCACGCCTGGTGGCATCTCTTTTTACCAAGATCTACACCATAGAGCCTCGGGCTCTAGAGGGGGCAGGGACCATAGAAGCCAAGACAGCTGCTTAGCAAGTCCTCAGGTCCACGTGGGAACAAGGCCACCTCCTCCACACCTAAGATTAGATCCCCTAAGAAAGGCAAAATCCAGCGTGGAAGAGGAGCCCGCAGCTGTTGGCAGCTGGCTGAGTCCCTACTAGAAGGCTAAACCAAGACACCCAGGACAGATAGAACTGTGTTTAGATGTTGATATTCGAACGAGATGCAAATTGGTTGTCTAAGCGGTTATTTCCTCAGTTTTTCAGGGTGTTTAAGTTAATTTTTAATTTGTGTGAGCAATAAATGCTTAATTACATTATTAATATATTGGAAGAGAGCAGTGGACAGAACATCCTAATTGGCATTTAACTAGAGCGTTCCAGCAAATTAGCCAAGACTTTCTCCAGCTTTGAGGAAGGAGGGCAAGCCAATTAGTCTCAGGCACAGCCTCTGTGGGTGGAGCTTTGCGCTGGAGAAGCCAGACCCACACTTTCCCTAGGCCTGAGGCTGGATACCCAACCTTGAGGATACTAGCTAGTATCCACACTCACTTCCTATTTGAGTTAGACTTAGAAGAAAATTCCTACCAGTTAGGCCATGGCTCCTCCTTTTGTCCAAACCCAAAACCCTTGGCCAGAGTAGGGAACCCAAGGCTGGGTAGCCTGAACTAGTCCCTGTCTGAATAGGGCCGTCTGCTTCCTGCATGCCACCACTGCCTACTCCCAGCTGGTACCCTGTTCTCTAGAAACCATTCTCCGAGCAAATCTCTTGCTGCAGGTGACTAAGGGAATAAACTCGATGTCCAGGATTCATATATTTGGTCACATATTCTTTCACCTAGGTCACAGTTTGGGTCACTGGAGGCCAAGCCACTGTGCTAGTCTGTGATTATCGCTGCTCCAAGAATTCAGAACACCAAGGACTCTAGATTCCAAGTCAGACATTGGCCTCCTCCAAGAGCTCTAGCAGAGCAAAGCTGTAGCAGCACAGGATGAGTATTGCTAGCTTTATTTGAAAGGGGGGTGACATGACCTCTGCCTTGACCTTGAAGAATACATAGGGGTTCTGCAGATATTGGTGGGTCACAAATACTCAGGCTTCAGACATTATTTGTTCCAAAGTGATCATGCCAGTCCAACCCCTCACTCTGTATGCGGAGGTCTGAATTCTAGAGTGAAAGCTAGGAACCCAGCCGCACCCCAGTAAATGTATTCTGAGCTTGCTCATGCTGAGCAGGGCCACCTCTGAGAGTGGGGAGTGCGAAGTGGGGTGTGAAGAAACTGAGGGGACAGGAAAACAGACCTAGAACAAATTTCCATTGACCGAAAATCAATACAAGCCCCCAGTGGAGCATAAGGTAGGCACGCAGGAGCTACGTTGAGCACCAAGTAGAGCTGCCAATCATATTAGAGGAAGACTTCCTTGGAAAGATGCCAACAGCTGGTTTAAAACAATGACAGGGACACGGATGGTGGCACAGTGGATGGAGGAAGGCTTCTGATGGCTGGGATAAACGCTGGCTGGACCCTACTTCTGGAAATATCTCGGTACCTGCCTCCACGTCCAACGGCTTCCAGGAAGCAGTCTTCAGGCTTGACCTTGATGCTAACCTTTGTGGTCATCAAGCCCTATTCTCTCCCCCTGGTTGATAAGCTTGATGATGACCACTAAGTCCTGGTCTTCTGGGAACTGCTCTGTCACTCTTCATCTGTGCCACCAACTCTTAGATGACCGTCAGAAGCATTGTTCCCTCTTTTTCTCCCTCTGACAACCTCTCCTCCCCAGGTACAGACACACACACACACACTTCACACCTCTGGCCTCATCATATTCAGTTCACCCTGGACTCCAGGCTCAGACTAGCACAATCTGTCTTGAAAGGCAACACAACAGCACCATCTATGTACATCACAAGTGCTGCTGAGCACAGAGTACTTAATCCAGAATCACTCAATGTGTTAATTACTTGCTTTGTTGCTATGACAAAAGAGCTGACCAAAGCGACTTAATGAAGGAAGGGTTTATTCGGATCCTGCTTACTCACTATTTGACAGTGTGTTTCATCTGGGTGAAGAAGTCCTGGCATCAGGATGTCCACAGTCAGGAGGTAGAGAGGAATGAGCATTTATGTTCAGTTCTCTTCCTTCCTTCAGTCTGCCACCAGAGCCCAGAGAATGGTGCTGCCCACATTTAGGATGGCTCCTCTCAGCTCAATTAACCTAATCTAAATAATCCCTCATAGACATTTGTTTCCATAGTTGACAGTCAAGATTAGCCATCACAGTTGTTTGGTTTGGTTTGGTTTGGGGCTTTTGGTTTTGTTTTTAAAGATTGATTTATTTATTTTGTTTACAGTGTTCTGTCTGCCTGTGTGCCTGCATGTGTGCCTGTAGGCCAGAAGAGGGCACCAGATTTCACTACAGATGGTTGTGAGCCACCATGTGGTTGCTGGGAATTGAACTCAGGACCTCTGGAAGAACAATCAGTGCTCTTAACCTCTGAGCCATCTCTCCAGCCCCTTGTTTTGTTTTTGAGTTAGGGTTTTTCTGTGTAGCCCTGGCTATCCTGGAACTCACTTTGTAGACCATGCTGGCCTCAAACCCACAAAGATCTGCTTCCCTCTGCCTCCCAAGTGCTGAGATTAAAGGCGTGCACCTCCACACCTGGCCACAGTTGAGGTTTAAAAACACTAAGCCTTACCCCAGGCAGGTACAGGCAGAACCTCTGGAGTTTGGGAGCTTTTAGTAAACCACCCGGAACAGTCTAAAAGACAGTCAGATTCAAGCCTCCAATGTAAAGTTGGGACCACCCTCAGGTGTCAGTCATGAAGAAAAAGTGGGTCCTGAGATGGAAGCATGAGTAAGCATGACAATGCATGCCTGTAATCCCAGAACTCAGGAAGCTGGGGTAGGATTGTGAATTCAACACAAGCCTTGGACAAAAAGCAATACTCTAAAGAGAGAGAGGAAGAGAGAGAGACCTATCGGTGCATGACAAGTGTGGTATCTGGAAGAGCAAATTGGAGGAGTAGTCAGATGACGGCAAGATAGTGCACATAGAACTTAGGTAACGAATATGTCATTGATCATCATCATTAGCCACCCTCATCATTACCCTTCAAAACACGATGTCCTGATGATGATGCCTGTCACAGAAGCCACCCCATGGAGGTAAGTAGAGGGCCAGGAGATAGCAATAGCTGTGAGCAGCTGTTCTGATGCTACACTGCTCCTAGATGTGGGAGCATCTAGGCATCTTCCAGAGGAGAAGGGAGGTTCCATAGACCCTCTGTGAATGAAGACTCTTGGTCCATGGTGCTGAAAGAAGCGACTGTGCTTCAAGAAGGAAGCTGAGTTCCCTCATTAGGTGCTTATACCCTTTAAGCCCTTTTCTCTGTCTGAGGACTGGTCCCACATGTCCTGAGAAGGCCTATATTATCCAGTGAATGAAAACTTCGGCTGGTTCAGAGCCCTGCAGCACCTCCTCATGCCTAATTTCTTCTCAACAGAAGGATCTAGCTTGTCTTAGTTGGGGTTTCTGTTGCTGTGGTCAAACACCATGCCCAAAAGCAACTTAGGGAAGACAGGGTTTATTTCACTTCCACTTCAGCATCACAGCCCATCATCTAAGGAAGTCAGGGCGGGAGCTCAGGCAGGAGCCTGGAGGCAGGAACTGGAGCAGAAGCCGCGGGCAAGTGCTACTTACCAACTTGTTCCTCAAGTTTTGCTCCACTTGCTTTCTGAACAATCCAGGGCCACCTGCCATGGGTGAAGTAAGTACCCACAGTGGGCCAGCCCTCCCACATCAGACACTAAGTAAGAAAACGCACCACAGGGTTGCCCACAGGTCAGTCTGATGGGGGCATTTTCCCAGTTGAGGTTTCTTCTTCCCAAATGACTCTAGTTTATGTCAAGTTGACATAAAACTAGCCGGCACATAGCTCCTCTGCATTTTGCAACATCCTTGGGACCCTCAGCCTCAGGAGAAACCCACAGCCTACAAGTCAAGGAGCAACAAGTAATGAAGCCACACAAGCTGCCTTCCTCACTTGAAGGCTGTCCCAAGAGAGGAAGAGAGCACCTTCCTCATCCCAGCACTAAGTCAAGAGGGACATACAGTTAGTGTTCAGTAGAATTGAATTTGTCAAAGTGACAGTCAAGGGACCTTTAGATCACATGGGCTGACCTCTCCCAAGGCAGGGCTATCCCTAAGCAATCCCGATGCATCTGTTTATGGGTAGTAGTTGCTTAGCTCATGGGTAACCCGGCCTTCTAGGGGCTGTCTGACCAGCAGAAAAAAATCCCCTTCCCCAAGTCTCACGCATGGATCTAGGCACACAGAATAACTCAGCCTGACTCCTAGGATAGCCCTTTGGATATTGTGAGATGGTCACTGTTTACCCAACTTTTTCCCTGGCCTGAACAGTAATGATACGGCCACTGAGCACCACAGCCAGGAGGCACGTGTTGTTCCCTTGGGAGTCAGGCCAGGCCGGGCTTACGTCTTGGTGCAGTTAGTTGGTTGGAAGCTCTGGGAAAGCACTCAGGCTGGTATCACCCAGCCCCAGTCACCTCTGGACTATAGGCAATAACGAGGTGTCAGTGTGGGTTCATCCATTGCAACAAATGTACCACTCCGCTGCGGGACTGCTGAGACTGTGGGAGGCTGTTTGTACGTAAGGGCAGGGGGTCTCTGGGAAATTGCTCTGCCTTCCATTTAGTCTTACTGTGAACCTGAAATTACTTAAAAAAAATAAAGTCTGTTTTTGACAAGCCCCCGGTTCTCCCAGTGTTCCTGGGAGAACAAAACACCACCTCTCTCTCATCCTGAGCCAGATGAAATATTGTGGCCTGCAAATGCCTGACCAGGAGATGCTTAGGGTGCGGGGTGGGAAATTGTGTCCTCCCTGATGCTGATCTACGTACTCTTGTGCAGTGGGCATAGCCAAAGCAGCTGTCTTCATGGTCATGGCATGGAACATAGAAAGGCTCAATCCTGGTAATTGAGTTTCTGAGTAGATGGAGAGGAGGTAAAAGGGGGAAAAGATTGGGAGGAAGGAAAGGGGGAGGGAAGGAAGAGGGAAGAAAGATTGGGAGGATGGATGAAGGGATGGATGGATGGATGGATGGATGGATGGATGGATGGATGGATGGATGGATGGATGGAGGAATGGATGGATGGATGTATGGATGGATGGATGGATGGATGGATGAATGGATGGATGGATGGATGAATGGATGGATGGATGGAGGAATGGATGGATGGATGAAGGAAGGGATGGATGGATGGATGGATGAAGGAATGGATAGATGGATGGATGGATGGATGGAGGGGTGGGTGGATGGATGGATGGATGGATGGATGGATGGATGGATGGATGGATGGATGGATGGATGGATGGATGAAGGAATGGATGGATGGATGGGTGATGGATGGATGGATGATTGATGGATGGAAGGATGGATGGATAGATGGATGGATGGAGGAATGGATGGATGGATGGAAGGATGGGTGGATGGATGGAGGAATGGATGAATTGATGGAAATATAGATGGGTAGGTTAGGAATGAGGAAGGGAAGGGGGTAGAAGGACGGGTGGGATGGAGGCAGAGATGAAGAGAATGGGTGAGTAAATGGATGGGTAGAGAGAAAGGAAGAAACGATGGATTGGATGAGTGAGTGGGTGGATGAGTAGATAGGGGGAAAAATGGTAGGTTGGTGGACAGGCAGATGTTTAGACTTTTGAGGCTTTATATGTCCCCACTCTAACCTGGTCTCCTTACCCTTATACTAGGGTCCCCTATCCACATCCCCTCACCGCAGAATGTGGTGGTTTTCGTGGGTCTCTGCTACATGTAATCTCAATGATCAGGGTCAGAACTTCAGCCTGTGGCCATTTTTTTTTGGATTCTGACTCTCACAGTTCTGATCATCACAGGCACCTCCTGTGGATGTACATGAGATGTACTGAGAGAAAGGGGACAGGGTTCAAGCCCTATGTCCAAGTGTCAGCTGTGTGGACCTGCATAAAGTGCCAGCTGTCCTTGAGATTTAAGTCAACAAGTTGCTAGGATGAATAAAGAAGGTTCAGAGTTAGCTATTTGGAGAACCAATAAGAGTGGTACCCACCACAGGCTACTGCTTTATGGAGCAAACGAAAACAACCTCCTTGTCAAGCATTCAGCATATATACCTGGACAGATGGGGTGCTCAGTTAGGTTTAGCTGAGAGGATAAATTTCTCCCCATAACTTTTAGTATATATATCTCCGGATTGGTCATGAAAGCATCAGCTGTCAGAAATGTCAAATCACAGCTAAGATGCAAGCTCTGCACCGTACAAGCCGTGGTGACCACCACCCTCTTAGTATTTTCCTCCCTACTCTGCCTCATCCCAACTTAAGGCTAGGTGTGGCAGCTGGCACAGGTAGCCTTGGCTAGGATCCCCACACTGGTTTATCTTCACTAGTGGGGAGTTGGGACCGACTGCAGGAACAAAAGATGGGGCTTACTTCAGAGCGAAGACTTCTGGGTTCCAGCCCCTGCAAAGTTTCATCTGTAGAAAGAGGGACCCAGAGCTGTAGCTCATGGTGGAGCTCTTGCTTGGCATGCAGAAGGCCTTGGGTTTGATTCTCAGCCCTGCAAACTAATTAATTACAAAAAGAAATAGAAATATCCTAGGGGAAATAAGAGACTAGGTCTCAGCTTTGGTCTGTTTCACTTATCAGGACTTTGTGTATGAGGTAGTCACTTAAGAATTTTTAAGCTTCCTCATTTGCAAGGTTAAAATGCTTAGACTGTCAAGATTCAGCTTCATACACACACACACACACACACACACACACAGACAGCTCCTTATCAAGACAGAAGCTCACACACACCACACCTTCAGGCAAGACCCTCATTTGGAGCCATGAAGTGGACCTTTTCTTGATAGTTTTTAAAGATTTATTTTATTATTGTTTGTTGTTGTTAGTAGTAGTTGTTGTGTGTGTGTGTGTGTGTGTGATACACATGTACATTGCTGTGGCATGTGTGTAGAGGTCGGTGGACAGTTGGCAAGAGTCAGTTCTCTTCTGATGCATGTTTCCTCATTGTATATTATTCTGTTGTGTGTGGGGGCCACAGTGTAGTTATTCTGTGGACAGGGATCACCTGTTTGACATGATTACACATCCAGTTGCTACCCACATCGTATGAAACTGTGGGACCCATCACAATTGTGTCTGCGGGCACCTGCCTGAGAATGGATTAGAGACAGACATACAGCCCGGTTTGTTTAAGCAGAACCCCTGCCAGCAGTGTGTGAGTACCCGTGGCTCTCCTATCTTGCTGCCATCTCTCCTTCTACTTTCAGTCATCCTAGCAAGGACCTAGTGGTGTCTTATTGTGGCTTTAACGTGAATTTTCCTGATGACTAGTGACATTTTGATTGTTTTTTTATGACGATAAATGATTTGATCTTTTGAAAGTGTTCTATAAAAATAAAATGAAAGAGTTTGGCACCTACCTGTAATCCCAGTGCTTCAGAGGCAGAGACAGGAGACAGCATCCTTGGGGACTGCTGCCCAGACAGTCTGGCCAAATCAGTGAGCTCAACATTCAGTGAGAGACCCTGTCTCACAACCTAAGGGAGAGAGTGACAGAGGAAGGTGGATCCAACATCCACCTCTGGCCTGCGAACACGTGTGCACACACACCTTTATGCACACTTTCATGCACACATGAATATACACACACACACAGAGAGTTTGGAATACAACTGGTACGTGTTTCCCAGAAGGAGAACTGATGTCTGCCCATCCAGGTAAACTGGAGTCTTAGGATGAGTCCCTACTAGGAGACTTAGGAAGTCAGAAGAGGATGGAGAGAGCCAGGGTGGGGGGAGGGGCTGACCAAGAGTAGAAGGAAACACCAGTAGTAAAGACCACAACAGCCTGACAGCCTGCGTGGCTGGC
>LOEQ01001477.1:207963-221627 GCA_001685075.1 Bramus lutescens | reverse complement strand
AAAAAGACCAAGCCAAGTTTGGTGGTGCATACCTTTAATCCCAGCACTCAGGAATCAGAAGCAGGCCAGCAGGGTTGCATAGTGAGACCCTCTTTTTAAAAAGATGAAGAGAGTTAGGGAGAAGAAAAAATCAAATTAAGAGAGAGAGCACTCAAGACCAGCCCTGGCTGATTCCAGGCTACTCTACCATGTGAGACTGTCTCAATCCCTGAGCACTTGTGAGGTGCCTGACCTGTGCTGGCTCCTGCCAGGGTGCCTTTATCACCTCTAAACCAATCACCACTATGGTGAATATGGGGCCCATGGACCAGGAGGAGCATCCCCACAAGCTCCAGGGCAGAAACGATCACCTGGAGCACGGTGTGGAATGAATGGTCTGTGCAGTGTCCTCTTTCTTTCCAGGGTCTCCATCGAGAGCTGGGGAGACAGCAGGAAGAAGATGTGCCCCTACAGCCCCCCCCTACTATGATCTGGGGGTCTCCCCATCTACCGACCCTTGGTAAGGTTGGCTAAACCCTAGGCACAGTGCCATAGCCCAGCTCCCCCACAGTCTTGCTGCCTTAGAGGGAAAGAAAACAGACAAAAGAATGAGATTCTGGGCTGGGAATAAAGCTCAATTGGCGTAGTGATTGCAGCATTTGGGAAGTCAAGGGGGCGGAGTCGAAAAATTCAAGGTCAGTCTTGGCTAAGCAGGGAATTTGAAGCAAGCTTGAGATACAATGAGATCCTGTCTCAGAGGGGGAAAAAAAGCCAATAAGATGCCTCGGCAGGTAAGCCTGGTGATTCACATAAGGTTGGAGAGCACTGACTCCGTGTGCTGTGTGGCTCATGTGTTTCATGTTTCTTGTGTGCACATGTGCTCACACACACACACACACACACACACACACACGGTGGTAGGGGAAAAGAAAGAACACAAGATCCTTACTCAGGAGGGATGGGGAGAAGGAAGCCCTCACTTCAGTCCCCCTGGGCAAGGGGTGCTGCATCCTACATATACCAGAGGGGAGATGATAAGGACTTCCAAGTTTACTAATGCCAACCTGATTGATGCCCAGCTCCCACTCCCCCAAGCATCACCCCCAGCTCCGTGCCCACACCCGTGTCTCCAGGCTCTACCAACCACCAGAAAGCTCCTTCATGGCTCCTTCTCCTGGCCCCACTCCCAGCTGCTCACAGGGCCAGTGCCACTTGAATGGCTGCTACCTCTGCCCATGGTCTGCTCCTTTCAGAAGGCTTGGGAACTGAAGGTGGTACCATATGGTGCCAGCCTAGAGACCCAGGCCAGAGCGGCTGGGCCCAAAGATAACACCCTCTCTCCTGGTACTGGTGGCCAAGGCAGGCTTTTGTCTCCTCAACACAGCTATCCTCCCTCTTGGCTGGAAGTGCCAGTGAAGGCCCAAGGTAGGTGCCAAATCCTGGACTCAGGGCGGTCACATTCCCTTCCGAGGGACTGCACCCAGAGGAACAGCCCACCCTCCACCTTCTGATACAATGCAGGGTACAAAAGAGCACCCTCTGGTCAGACCAAGAAGCGACGTGAAACTGACTCCTCAGAAAGCAACCCCTATTCCACTTCCATCCCCACTGGAGGGAATGCAGCATGGCCCTGCCAGCTCCCACAAAAGAGATCAGAGTGGCAGTGCAGAGTGCCTGCTGGGCCTCAGGCCTCATGCCAATTGTTCTCCAAACACTGTTTCATTTCATCTCCCAGCAATCTAAACCACAAGCCTTGTTGATATTGACTGGATAAATTAGGAAACAGGTTCAGTGAACTTGAGAGCCTGGACAAAGACCACCCAGAGAGCAGTTAGGACAACACCGTCGATGCTCCAGGTCCCTGGGAGCCTGCTTCAAGGTGCTGTGTGTGCAGTAGCCAGCGTGACCACCAGACACATACGGAATGAAGGGAAGACATGGGTGCCTAGAGCAGCTTCCAGCTTCCTACTGGTGTAGAAGGACCCAGGTCCATTGTCTGCCTGTCCAGTCCAGCAAGGAGAAGCAAGGTGACTGGGAGTGGGTGAGGTGAAACAGAGTGAAGAGGTCCACCATCCTCAGAAGAGAAAATCACCCCACTTCCAAGATTTGCAAAATTTTCCTTCTGCCTCACCCTTGAGACTGAGGTGTGGGGGATCAAGGGAGGAGGGGCCCAGGCTGTGGCACGGGGAGAAAAGATGATGGAAGTCTGCAATTTGGAAAGTTATGGATAGACTCCAGTGGGGTCCCCTGTAGAGCGGGCCGAGACACGCCGTAACAATCGCTGTGATGCACTGAGACAGCTGTGCCTGGCCTTAATCCCCACCACAACTTCCTCCATCTCACTCTTGGCCAGACGCCCCTTCCACCACCAAGCAGTCACAGGCCTCCCTGGGGACATACGAGGAGCCAGGCTGAACCCTGCAGCTTCCAGTCAAGGACAGGACCTATCCCCCAAACCCCGCTACACACTCCTCTTCCCTTGTCCCCACCAAGCACCATGCCCCATACTCATGGCTCTAAGCCTCCCTCCTGAGCAGTCTGCCCTTCTCCGGCTCTGGCTCCACTGCAACTGGACTAACAGAAGCCTCTGTAACAGGGCTCTCAACCTTCCTAACACTGTGATCCTCATGCTGTGCAAACCCCAACCATAAAATCACTGCATCGCTACTTCATAACTGTCGTTTTGCTACTGTTATGAATCATAATGTAAATATGTGCAATACAGGATATCTGATATGCAACCCAAGAGGGTCGAGACCCACATGTTGAGAAGCACTACTTTGTAAGCTTATCCATCAAGAACCTCTGAGAGGAGAGGGAGTTACCTCTGCTCACCAGTCACAGGCAGGAGATGGGATCAGGATCTGTCTCCTCCCTGTGTCCTGCGTGAGCCAGAAGGCAGTGTAACAAAGATATCTGTGTAGACAGAGGCCGCAAAGAATGGCCTGTGGGGTGGGGTGCGCAGATCTCCAGGGGAAGGAGAGTCCAGGCTCCGTGGGAGACTCCACTCTTGTTGCCAAGAAAGGTGTAATTCCTTTTGCCTTACAGAGCAATTACTGGCCAGGAAAGGATTTATCCCCAGTGCTCAGGTTTGTTGTCCGTGCAGCTTGTATACAAGTCACATTATTGATGTTGTCATCAATTCTCCTCAACAACTGGTGAGAGAGGGAGTCAGGGAGCATTCGCTCTTCACTGAGACAGAGCTCCAGAGAGGCCAGGAAGACTTCGGAAGCCTCCAGGCTAGCAACTTCAGACTCGACCAAGCTCAGTAGCCCTAACCTGAGTGGACCTAAGTTCTCCTCCCTGTGTGAACCAAGACCATGCTGCACATTTACCCAAGACTGCTAACCCAGGCTTTGACACTCTCCTGGATGCCTGTGGAAGTTTCTGGGCTAGGAGAAATCCAGGTACTACTGGAAAGCTGAACAGCCCTAGGTTAGATCTTAGGGAGGACCTCAGAAGATCCATGATGTCCAAGAGAGAAGGGGGAGAGGAGGCAGGGCCCTGCCTTTAAAAAGAGAGGCTTATGTCTCCTTATCCTTGTGAGCAGATAGTCCAGGCTAGAAACTGAAGATGCTACTCAATCATCTTGGGGACTCTGAAGCCACTAACTCGTCTCCAGTCTCCCCCAAGAAGCAGATGCCACAGTGAAATCAGACATGCCGAGGGTCACTGAGAGAACGACTCTGAGGGATACAGAAGGAAGAAAGAGTGAGCTTTTGGCCAGAAGGCTGCCTTATTGCCCATGAAAGGAAGGGGCCAGAGGAGAATTGCCTGGGAAATCTCGGATGTTAACACAGTTTGGCCAAGCAATGGAGAACGCTTAGTCCATCATGGCCACCCCACAGGAATTGACCTGCACTGACCAGTCCTCACTGAGGAGTAAATGTGTGCCAGTGTACCCTCAGCACAAACACTGTTGGGGGATCCAGAGGGTGGCAGGTAGGGCTACAGCTAGTTGCTATAGCATCCTGAGACCGCAGAGATGTCCAAGCCACCCAAATTCAGATTGTCTATGGTCCTTTTCATGAGAGACAGAGCCCTGCAGCTATGGAAGACCTTGGGGTCAGGATTGGTATTGCTTTCACCTTTCTTTCTCTTTAGTTTTATTTGTTTGGTTTCATTTTTCCTGCTTCTGAGACAGTCTCATGTTGCCCAGGGTAGTCTCATACTTGAAATGTTGTTAAGGAAGACCTTAAACTCCTGATCCTCCTGTCTCTGCCTCCCAAGCTCTGGGTTTACAGACATGCACCACCACCCTTAACTCACTTCCTGCTTCCTGAGTCCATTCGCTCCCTTCATCCAGCCACCTCCTTGCCAGGTCTTAATGGCTAAGCCGGCAAATGATCAGACCTCCATTCCTGAGGGCCCAGGGTCTTAGATAAGCCCACCCTTCTCACCCAGGCGCTTTGTGTTTCTTAGTTCACAGTCAGGCCAGAAGATGTGTCAAGAAGACCAAGAGTAAGTTTTTGTTGTTGTTTTTGAGACAGGGTTTCTCTATAGCTTTAGAGCCTATCCTGGAACTTGCTTTGTAGACCAGACTGGCCTTGAACTCACAGAGATCTGCCTGCCTCTGCCTTCTGAGTACTGAGAATAAAGATGTGTGCCATCACCGCCAGGCCTAAGTGTAAGTTCTGAACATTCTTTGTCTTCATCAAGCAGCAGCAGCTGCCCTTCTGTTGCTATCAACCCAACCAACACAACACTTCTCACCTTGCTTGCTAGACCCTAAATACAGGGAGTTCTACGGGTCAGGCAGCAGCCCCAGGTTCTGTCCCAATGGGACCCTCTGCCTTGCAGAGCCCCATGTGGGAATGGAAACAAAGTTCCCCACTTGGTACTGGGGCTGATAGAATTTACTCCTGATGGCTTGTGTATTTTGGATCTCAGGCTCATGTTTTCTTCTTGTAAAGGACACAACTCCATTTAGAGGGCTTTCAAAGTACTACCAAAGGACTGGAGAGAGGGCCCAGCAGATAAAGGTGCTTGCCTACAAGCTTATGGCTTGAGTTTCATCCCTGGAATCCACGTGATAAAAGGAGAAAACTATCTCCTGCAAGTTGTCCTCTGACTTCCATACATGCTCTGTGGCCTGCTGCATGCACCAGTATGCGTACACACATAAATAAGTCTAACTCAAAAGCTATGCTTAAATGTACTGCTACCAAGCTAGTCCTTTGGCTAGCATTTGAGAGACTGCTCTAGCAGATGAACTGGGACTAACAGTTGATTGAATCCAGAGTAAGTAATTGACTGTCCTAGGCTGTCCAGGCTGCTATTTTAAAAAAATCTCATAAACTGTTGGCTTATAAACAAAAGGAATATGTATCTCATGGCTCCAAAGCCTGGGAAACCCAAAGTCAACTCACAACAGATTCAGTGTTCATTGGGCACCATGTTGTGTTTCCTAGATGGTGTGTTCTCTTGCTGCCCTTGCATAGTAGAAAAGTGGATGGGTCTCCACTCATCTACCAGAGTCCCAGCTCCTGATAGGATTTCCACATGAGAACTAGAGGCCACCAGCATTCAGGCCATGGTATCAGCCATTGTTCTGCTCTAAAGTCTACTGGTTTCTACATAAGCTAGACAGACAAATTAAGTAGACTTAATATAGAGAGCACCTACTGGCATCCTTTAGGTCTTCAGGAGTGACACTTCACACAACCTCTTGCCTCACAGGCAGCTTCTGTGATTTCTACTTGGCTTTCCCTTACAGACCAAAAGGTCAATGTGGTGTTAGTCTGTCAACCCCAATACTACACTCCTGTGTGGAGGACAGGTCACAGCCTTGGTGGTGAACTGCCTGTCTGCTGGGATGCCATTAGTCACTTCTCTTGTCCTCTTACAAAATACCTGACAGGAGCAAATTAAGGGCAGAAGGTTTGTCTTGGTTCATGGTTTCAGAGAGTAGAGTCCATCATGGCGAGATACGCATGGTAGCAGAGGCACTCCTCCTCATAGCGTGACCAACCAGGAAGCGGAAAGAACCCAGAAGCAGGAATAACCTTCAAAGCCCACCCGCAGTGACACAGTCCTTAAAATATCCTTCAGCTAAGGACCAAACATATGAGACTGTGGAGAACATTTCAGACTCAAATCGTAACAAAGATCCAGAGTGTCAAACCCCAGGGCTTGAGAAACTGGCCCCAAAGTCAATGTCTTCCTTATCTGGTTCTCGCTCTGTCCCCCTGGACCAGAATCTTTGAAGTCCACCCTGAAGTCAAATGTGGAAGTGGATACCAGTAATCCCAGCTACTCAGAAGGCTAAGAGGGGAGGACAGAAAGTAGAAGTCAACCTGCAAAAGGAAAACAAACTAACCTGGGAGGATCCGTCTGATTCTGCTGTGCTCCCTAGTTAATTCCTTACTTCAGGGATGTTATTTCTCTCCATATAAGGCTCTAACCCTAATTACCAGCCTGCAGCCAGCATTGTTCTTTGGGAAAGAAGTCTCTGAGGTGGTCTCCTACACAAAGCAGTAGTAGCTCTTCGCAGGGAAGAGGAGCCACCTCTGCCTGCTCTGGGAACCCAGTTTCCAGGACCTCTGTCCATTCGCTCTTAGCTGGGTTAGGGTTGTCTGCAGCACGGTTCTTACCTCATTATAGCAAACTCTGCTCCCAGCTGAGCCCTCTGGCTCTCTGAATCCTGTTTCCAGGTCCTGTCTCAGCTGAATCCTCTCCAATGCAGAAGGACCTCTTTGGAAGCTACCAGAAGATTGGCCTTCCTACTGAGCTTTCCTGATGAGGGTTCACTATTCATCTATCAGTGTCCACATAACTTCATAATAAGCCACCTCTGCTGTTCCCAAAGTGGCTGTCCCCTGCATCTGTTTTAGATATCTTGCCTCATTATCTCTCAGAGGGTCCCTCCACCAACATGTCCTCCCAGGTCATCACTGGTGGAATATACAGTGGTGGCTGCCGCCTTGTGCTAGGGACTCTGTGCCCTGCTTTGTTTTTACTTGTTTTATTTTTGGAGTTGGTTGTTCGTTGAGACAGGGTCTCATTTAGCTCAAACTCCCTGCACAACTCAGGCTGGCCTGGAGCTTCCTCTACATGCCAAAGCTGCTGCTAAGCTTCCTCTACATGCCAAGCTATTAGGGGGTGGGGGCGGCCACTGGCTTGTTTTAAATTTCACTGTAATTTGGTTGTGTATGTGTGTGGTGGTAGGGGAACAACTTCCCAGGGTCAATTCTCCACAGGGATTGAAGGCAGTCATCAGGCTTGCTTCACAAATGCTCTTACCTACTCAGTCATCTTATTGGTCCTTTTGTTTGTTTGTTGTGGAGAACTTCATTTGTTTGTTTTGCTTTTGGAGACCAGGTGTCATTCTGTAGCCCACACTGGCTGGAAACTCCCTATTTAGACTAGGCTGACCTCTTGCCTCTAGCCCCCAAGTTATAGGATTACAGATGTGCACCAGCAACCCCGTGCCCCACTTGCTGCTGGAGCTGGAGTCTTTATTGCCCAGCAGTGAGGAAACTAGACCCAAATCTTCATTCCACCCTCTGTGCTTATTTTCTTGGATTGCCCCTGGCATTACCCAGCAGGAACCAGAGGTCACTGCTTTCTTGTCCATCTCCGGGAAGTTTCATTCAAACTTTTTTCAGATCATGTGTTCAGGGCTCACCAGGCCCCCAGCCCTTCAAACTTGTAAAGTGAACACCCCTTCTACCCTCCACTTACCCAGATCAGGTGTTCCCAAACCACCTTTGCCGGCACCCTGCCTTCAATCTCCTGGGGTCAGAGCCACAGTGGCCCCCATATGATAGCGTCATTGGGAAGGACCTACAGAGAGCTTACTAGAACACTGGTGGTCTCTCCACAGAAATCTTGGTGAGCTCTATGGAGCCTGGAAAGTCCCCAGAAACCCCTGGCCTCCCATTCACTGGAACCCCAAGTCTAGGCTCCCTTGTGATGAGGGGATGTGAATTGAGCATACACTCCACATGTCAGACAGACCCCTGCCACAGCAGGACGGCTCCACGGTCTTAGCATGCAATTATCCGCCACTCAGTCAACATTCCCTATACTTGATGACTGCTAAATGCAGACTGCCCTATTTGTCTTCATTTCTCTTTCCCCCACACAGCCACCCTCCAGGCCTTGAACTCAGAGTTAGGACCTAGAAGACACCTGCCGGTCCAGACCCTTCCCCTTCCTTCTGTCTCTAACCAACTTCCTTCAAGAGCTCTTGTCTTCTGGAAAAGATACTGCGCCCCNACACACTACAGTCTGACTCAGAGGACAGGAGGCTGCAGAGAAAAGTGCCAGGGTGTGACTCTCACTTGTGACAGGTCGGAAGCTAATTGTACTCATTTTAGCTCTGCCCTGTCCCTGAACTCAGGCACCGATGGGCTTCACTTAGGCATTTCTGGAGGACAACCAAAATCAGGACACTGGACCTCATCTGTTGCTCAGATGACCCAACCAGGAGTAGGCACAGCCAAGGGCCAATCTAGGAGGGGTCCCCTCCAATTGCATGGATCCCTAATCCTGTTCCCTGTCTCCTGCCCTCCTGGGTTCTGCAGACAGGACATTCAGTCTTTCTGCCCAAAGACCAGCACAGAGTCTTGCAGGAGGTGGCAGTCATGAAGAAAGAGCCAGAGGTAAGATCCGGAGAGACCTTGGATGGTCAGGCCACCCTCACATTTTGCTGGAAAAGAAACTGAGGCCTGGGAAGAAGGGCTTGGCTGGGCTCCAGAGCTGAATTAATCAGCCAAGAGGTGGAGGGTGTCTGCCTTTCAGCTGCTCTTGGTAATTTCTACATCAAACCAAGAGCCTAAGTAAAGCAGTGCTGCAAATAGCCCAGGATGGGAGGGAAGCCTGGGCGCTAACAGGAGTGATAATGCTCATAAATTTTATGTCTGCATGTCACAAATGAAAAACTGAGTTTGGGTGGGTTGAACAATCTGCCTGGCAAGTCACAGCAAGTGGCTCAGCTACAACCCAAAGGCAGGTGTCCCAGCTCCTCTGCAGCCGCACTGTTGAAAGCTTCCATGACCCCAGGCACATCAGAGCCCCTCTCTTCCCCTGAAAACTGAGAGGGGAGATCTAAATCAATCCTCAGAACCCAGCCCAGGAGGAGCAAGAGGCCATTGGTTCCTCCAAACCCACACCCAGGGTCTAAAGCAGAGATTCTCAACCTTCCTGATGCCGGGACCCTTTAATACAACTAATCATGTTGTGGGGACCCCCAGCCATAAAATTATTTTTGTTGCTACTTCATAGCTGTAATTTTGCTACTGTTATGAATTGTAATGTAAACATCTGATATGCAGGATATCTGATATGCAACCCCAGTGAAAGGGTCATTCAGCCCCCGAAAGGATCATGACCCACAAGTGATAATCACTGGTCTAAAGGGTCACAGCTTAGCAGAACATATGCCTTCTGGCCCGTTCTCACTCCCATAACATCTCTCCCACACCTTAGTGTTCTGCTGTCACTAATGAATTGCTTTTCTGCCCCCCCTTCCCCAATCCTCCATTCCGCCCTCCACTCCCACCACACACAGACACACACACACCCTCCCATCTTGCCCTGCCCCCTTCTACCCTCTGCCCAATTCCCAGAGTTCTTGCTTAAAAGACAGTGACATTCACTATGCAGAGCTGGACACCTCAGTCCTGGAACTTGTACCAGGGCCACAGACCACTGTGTCAGGGCCCGGAGAAGCTGTTGAGTATGCCAGCATCCCGCTGAGCCTACCTGAGCACTGACCCCTAGCCTCTCACCCAGCTCTGGACAACAGGTATATCCTGCCAGCACCACCCTACTCTTCCCACTTCCTGACAACAAGGATGCCCGCCACACGGTGGGCTGGAGTGGGGCAGAGCTGGGTCCCAGCAATGGAGGAGGGGCAGGAGCTAGGTTAGATAGAAGAAGACCAAGTTCCCAGAGGTCTGCACTGGGGTCCTATTCCTACCGCCAACCTTGAAGACTTGGAGTAGGTTGTCTCCATTCTCCCCAAGCCTGTGAAGAGAGAGGAGAGGCCCCGGTGATCTTCACAGCTCCCTCCTGCCCCAGTGGCCCTCACATCTATAGAAGGTGGCTCACTGCCAGCATCACAGATACAGATGGCCCTTGAGCCCTCACCAGACACCCAGGTGCTCCATCTTCCTTTCTGAGGTCCCCAGTACCAGGCCTGGGTGCCCACCTTTGTCTTTGACATTCGGTAATACAACTGAACAGTTACATTCAAGTAACTGTCATTGAGCACCTGTTTATGCCAGACATGGTGCTGAGAGCCTCAAGGTTAGGGTGGTCCCTAGACCATGAATGGTACCCATTAGACATCTCAAGACCTCTGAGCCCATAGGCTGAAGAGAGCTGATAGGCTCAACATAGCTGAGCCCTGGAAGGTACTGCAAGTCACAGGGAGGTCAGAGAGCAGCAGAGAGAGCTTGAACATTGGCTAGGGAAGATGGGGGTAGGGATCCAAGGAACCTCCCTGAGGTGCAAAGGCACCCTCTGTCTGCTGGTGAATATACCTGGCCTAGTAGCCCTGGGCTTGAGCTAGTTTGGACAGGTTGGAGGAGGTAGAATGGGCCAGGAGTGACAGATAGCAAACTGAGAGGTGGCATGGGCTTGGGAGCTGGCAGGTCCAGTGAGGGCTGGCAGCTGGAGAGGCTCCCAGAAGGGACTTCTGTGGAGGCCCCTGCAAAATGTCTTTCACTCCTACCAGCCAGTTGGGTTCATAAACCAACAAACTGTGCCCCAACCTCTGCTGCTCTATCTCATTAAATCTCAGCAAGCCAGCACCCCACATACTGTGCAGATGGAGGGTATTGGGCCTCTAGCCTGGTAGAAGAGAGAGCAAAGGCTAGACCTTATAAGGGCCATGTGCAAACCATCCTTCCAGAGCCCAGCTCTGCGTCACCTCACCAGGAAGGGGTGCTCTGGCAAGATGGAGGGTGTCTACCTGCCCTCCTTACTTCCCAGGGGCTGCTGCAACTTCTTGTGAGGTCTGGCTTCAGGCGTTAGGCTCAGGGTGGGGGAGACAGGCTGGTGTTGGGGGGGCTGGGGAGAAGATGTGCGGGTGGGGGGAGCAGTTAATCCTGTAAATCCTCATTTGGATGACCTCCCAGCCTCCCTGAAGTCCTTGGGGCTGGGGCTGAATTAATCCTGGGTGCTCCTGGCAGGAGTCCAGGAAAGGGACAAATTTTGCTGCCTCCTCTAGGGGTTTCTTTTGCCAAATAGTCCCACGTGGAGGGTGAGGCCCAGAGAGGCCCTTGCCCCAGAGGAGCCAAACGAGGATGCCCAGGACAAGGGAGGAACTACAGAGCTGACAAGAGCTCATCCAGGACCTGAAAAATAATGGGCGGGGTGAGCATGAAGAATGAGGTGTGGAGTGGACAGGGGAGGAAGGAGTTTGCAGCTGGGATTCAGCCCTCTCTGTGAGTGCCTTCCCGCCATGTTCTCACTCATCTACCTCCAGGCAGCCCCATAGCAAACACTGGAATGTCAGACAGGAACAGGTGCACAGGGCCCATCCACTCCTTCCCCTTAACTGGGCACAAGCCGGGGCTATAGACCCTTAATAGAAGTCTCTAGGTGAGATCCTCCCTTCCTTCCTTCTTTCTCCCCTCCCTCCTTGGGGGCATTTGGTATCTTCCATGAGGCCTCAGTCCAGAACTTGTACCATAAGCAGCCTGGGCAGAGCCAGCCTGAGAGCCTCCTCCTGGGAGAGGAGAGAAGGACTTAAGGCTGGGGATTGGGGGTGAGGGAGCTGGGGTGCTTCTGTGTGGTTTACCCTGAGCTAAGACTTCTGTGTAGAACATAGGAAATGAGGGCGCCACAGCCCACACCCCAGTCCTCTCTCTCCAGCCCCTTCACCCCACCCCAGGCCATTCAGCCTTGCCCTTTCTGCCTGGCCATCCCAGTAGGCCCTCACCGTCATCAACCCTCCACCCAGCCCAGTTCCCACCAGCCTCTCTTGTGCCCCCACAGCTGCCTGACTTCCCTCTTGTTCACACATCTGTTTCTTCCTCCTGGCCATCCTCCAAGCCCCTCCCTCTATGCTAACCCCCCCAACCCACCCTTTCATCTCCTCCCTCCCCACACACTCTCCCCACTGAAGTCCCTGGTCCTAGTGCCAGAACTTCAAAAGAAGATCAAAGTCGGGCTCCCCCATCAAAGCCTTGTCAGAGCACCCCCCCCCAACCCTGTGAGTATAACTCTCCCTGACAGGCCAGAGTCCTACATGCTCCCACCCTGGGAAGCACAGGGTCAACTAGATCCTTGCTGCTAGAGCTGGGGCTGTGTGCCTGAAAGACCCTGGGCTCAGAAAATGAGCTGTATGTAATGTTAACCCAGCCAGCCCCTAGTAGGCTCTGTGGGCTTGGAGAAGTCATCGAACCTCTCTGAACTAGAGTTATAGTACATTTTAAATGGAGCTAGTGTTGGCTTCGCAGGGCTAATGGGTGGATTAAAGAAGAGAATTCAGGCAGCAAATCAACTATGCCTGTCTTACAATAGATTCTGGATAAATTGCTACTCTTCACTATTTAGGCCCTCCGTGTGGCAGCGCACAGAGACGAAAGTGAGACTGCAGAGGAATAAGCCTGCTGCTGTCCTGAAAAGCCCCCAAATCCCCCTTCTGGAACCCGAACCACATGAAGGTTCCACTCGTTCTCTGCATCTGAACCTCACAGAATGTAGTGGCCACAAGCAAAGCCCACCACCCCCGCCCTCGCCTCTGCTGGATGCTCGGCCACATCCCTTCATTGCTGGATCATCCAGGCCTCTAGCTTGGCTCCCACAACTCAGAAGGATAGTTCTTACTTTCTTGCAAGCCCACCCCATACCCCCCAAGGGATGATGGTGCCTGGATGTGTAGAAAGTGGGGCTAAGGGGCCTTTTAGGAAGCTGTCCTTGGCTTGACACATCAGGGATCCTCCAGGGATGATTTGACTCCTGAAAGTCTCTCAGCCTCAGGAAGCTTGTTCTCTCATTTGCAAAATAACAGGTTAGCTGCCTCAACCCCTCCTTAGGAAGGCACACAGTATAATTTCACAGAACTGCGAGACCTCAGAGGTCCTGCAGCCCAGCCAAATGTGGCCACTCACTGATTTTGGGTAAGGTGTTATGGCCCTGTTTTACTAAGCAAGTGGCCCAGCTCGGGAGGTGAAAGATTGCCCCCAGAGTTCTATTTGAAGGCATGGATGGCCATGAACCTAGCCTATGCTCCCAAGTTGTCTTTTCTGTGCCACATGACTAATCTCCGGTTGAAGATGGAGCACGACTTAGTACCAAGTCACACTGACAGAGTTCCACGCTGCCAGCTTGTCTTCTACCTGGGATACACCTCCCTCATTCCCTGTGTCCAGCACTGGCCCCAGATGTCCCTTCTGTCCTGAGTGGATTCTACTTCTCTTCCTCTGATGCTGGGGAGCTGGGGCTCCCCATAACAGGATCAGAAACGTATCCGTTCTTTTCTCAGTTTCCTGATTCTACAAACCCCAATTCCAATACCACCACCAAATGTCCAAGCCTAGAGCCACAGAAGCACCTGTGAAGGTGGCTGCTCCAGTTAGCTCCTTCCTGTAATGAGCCTCCAACCACAGGAGGTAATAGATGACCCAAAATAGGGCCCAAGCCTGCAACACCTGAGCCTTTGTTACGCTAATGCTGTTGTTAATTAATCTCAGCAGTCAGAGACACAGGGCTGGAGGCTGCCACACCAG
>LOEQ01001477.1:162381-176502 GCA_001685075.1 Bramus lutescens | reverse complement strand
CACTCCCTCTGCAGGCTAAGTGGGCTCTAGCTCCTGCTGCGCAGTCTGCCACAGCCCAGAAAGCTGATTGCCATGTTTGCAGCTTCTTTCCTTGTTTGGAAAGATCTGGAGGCAGGTGAGGCTGCAGGAAAAGCGGCAGTGACAGGTTGTGATTTGTGAGTATAGGTGTCGGGCTAGAGCAACCAGGGAAGGCTGCTGCCTGGGAGCCAAGGCGCCATTGTGCGCTGCCTGACCCAGCTGACCTGCTCTTCACAAGACCCCCTTCCGCGGAGACGCCAGACCCCCAAAGGGGTCACAACACTCTCAAACTCACACCTTGCTTGTTCCGCTCCCTCCACAGGCAGTCCTTCCTGACGTCTGACTCAAATCTCTGGCTCTGGCACACGGCTTGTCTTTGTATGAAGGAACATTACGCAGTCGTGCAGGTCCCTCTCCGAGCACCTGGAGGCATCCACCTAGAAATCAGTCATGTTGGGATTTTTCTCTGTGCCTGACAAGGCAATTTGCGAGGCGCAGGGCTGTCTCTCCCTCCGGTAGGATGCTAAGTGAGAACCGAGAAGGTGGGTGTGGGGGTGTTCTAAAGAGATACCCAAATTAAACATTCAATCTGCCATGTCCTGTGTCATTCAACACGATTCATCTTCTCCCGAGCTCCCCGCTGGGACAGCTCCCAGAAGCCTGTGGACGTGGAGATGCGGTCTTTAGCAATGCTGTTTAGCGACCTCCTCCGCTAAGCAGAACAAATGGACGCCCGAGGTNCCCCGCCCTGTTGTCATTCAAAGAGCCTGCGCGCACCTGCGCTCCGCTGCTCGCAAAACGGCCTCCCTGACCGAGGATTGAGCAGGGATTCCAGCTGACTACAACTGGCAGAAGAGGGGGTGGGGGCTTGGGAGACATTAGAGATCCGCTCTCGACTTCTACAGTCTGCTGTCATAACCCAGTTGAGGGATCAGTGGGGACAGTTGTGGCTCTCCAAGTTAAACACATCCCGGAGCCCACAAGGGGACTGACTCCACCACTGCCTTCAGGCCCAATACGCGCTGAGTTGTAGTCTTCCTTCAGCTCTCCAGACCTCTGCTTCTTGTATTCAGGACTAGGAAGCCGGGCTCAGCGGCTTGGAAGATGCCTCCTAACCCTAGGAAACGTTTCTTTCTGATTGCCAATTCTGTGGTTGTAAAGTTATCCCTAAACTTCTTAGGTCCTGGGACTCACTGAACAATTCCTCATTCAGCCAGTAGGAGGCACTCTGTTTCAGTTTGGAAGGGTGAATAAATTTGAAATTTTAAAAAAAAATGGTGGCTGTCTGGGAAGATCAGAGACCAGGACGGGAGGCAGAAGACACTAGCAGTATTGGCCTCCAGCCTGGGATGCTCAGGAGCCTACACCCGCACCTAGGCTGCCTTCGCCCAAGGCTAAGGTCTGCAGGCAGTGTCTGCAGAAGAGAGGTTATCTTAAACATCTGGATCCACCCTCTGTAGACAGGCCTCCTCCACCGGGACTGCAGGGGAGGATAAAAGAAGAGGCCAGGGCTTCCCTTTAAATCCCAGTTTTGTTTTGTTTTGGTTTTGGTTTTGGTTTTGTTTTGTTTTGTTTTTTAATCCGACCTTGTGAGGCAGAGGCAGGAGGATCCAAAGTTCAAGACCAGCCTAGGCAACTTAGAAGAACTCTATCTCAACATAAAAAGTAAAAACAGATCTAAAGATACAGCTCAGAGGCAGAGCACTTGTCTGATACATGCAGGGCCTTAAGTTCAAGTCACAAGGTGTATTGGGGGGGTTCCACTTGTCACACAGCCTTTTGTTACATATGAGGACCTGAGTTCAATCCCTCAGAACCCACGTAAAAAACCTAGAAGCAGCAGTGTGTGCCCATAGTCTCTGTGCTGGGAAGGTGGGTCCTGATAAATCCTTGGGGCTTACCGGCTGGCCAGTCTAGCTGAGTACGAATCAAGTTCAATGAGAAACCTTGTCTCAAAAAGGAAAGTAGAGAGAGATTGAGGAAGATACTCAACATCTGCCTCTGGCCCTCACATGCAGGTGCAACCGCGCATGTGCATAGGGATACATTTTTTAAAAAAGTGCATGTGGATAGGAGTGCATTAAAAAACACATGCACATAGGGATACATACGGGGTGGGGAGACAAGACTGAAAGAGAGAAAGGAAATGTGGGAGGGAGAGAGGGAAGGAGGGAGGGAAAGAAGAGGGAGGAAGACAGTCAGATTCCAGCTGTGCCAAGGTAAAAGTAAGAATGTGCTTCTCCTTAGAGTCTGGACCTTCACCCATAGTAGCAAAGCCATCTCAACTCCAGCTCCTCATTCTCACACCAGCTTCTAATCTCAATTCTGACATGGATAGTCTCTGTGAATTATAAAAACAAAATATGCCACTCCAGAATAAGACTGGAGCAGACCAGAATAACCCACCCCAAAATATGCCTCTTCAGCACACAGATTATTCTGGGCAACAGCAGACACTGGGGGAGAGATGCCTCCGAAGACGCGCCTTGCCCTTTTGTGAGGGAAGTTTGCATCCTCCAGGGAAATCCCCATTTGTGAGGGTGTCTCTCTCTGAGTCACTAGAGACGCTTATCAATGGGGAAGGCTCTGACTGAGGCAAACTTTATTCTTGTACACCATGGCTTCCCCGGCCCACCTCATCCTTGCTGCAATCCCTGTTCTTATTTCTCTGCTTCAGCTGAAGATGGTGTGTTGATCTAAAATCGAAGCCACTTTTTAAAGATTTACTTCACCTTCCCCTGGGTGTCTACTGTGATATGGATTTTTAAAGATGTATTTTATTTTATTTGTGTGTGTGTGTGCACATATGCATGCGGTTGAAACCCAAGGAGGGTGGTAAGTCCCTTTGAGCTGGAGTTATAGGCAGTTGTGAGCCTCCACTAGTAGGTGCTGGGAACTAAACTCTGGTCCTCTGCAAGAGTAGGGAGCATTCTTAACCACTGAACCGTTCCTTCAGCCTTAAGAAAACTGAGCTTGGAATTCCCCCTGTGTGCTAAATGAAAGCTAGCCAGCTCATCCCCAACTCATGGGACTATTGGGAGAAAGTGGAACCTTTAAAACTTTGGGCTTAAAAGGAAGTTTAAGTCATTTGGAGGATGTTCCCGTAGTGTTTGTGGAATCACCAACTTTTCCTCCTGCTCTCTTGTGTTTTCTAGCCATGGGGTGCTTTGCTCTGTCACAGGCTCCAAACAACACAGGCTCAGAACAGACTCAGAACAACAGGGCCAACTAGTCATGAATTGGAACCCAAAGCAAAACCCCGTTCTTCATAAATTAATTAATTGTCCAAGGTACTTTGTGGTAGCAATAGAAAGCCGAATGATGTAATTTTTTGCATGTGCATGAGGAATACCTGTTACATTTTTCTCTTCTTAGTCTCTTGTCTCCTGGACCCTACGCTAGGATGAGCAGAAGGAAAAGACCTGTTTTCCTCATGTGCAGAACCTGGAGGATGAAGCAGCCTTTCTTTTCCTCAGTTTCTAATCAGGCAGAGTGTAGACTCTGACACCTCAGGGCCCTTCCAGATTCCTGGTTCCTTCCTTAGTCAAGGATAGCAGGAAACAAGGAAGGGAGTCCCGGAAGTCTGTGTCAGCCCTGGCTGCAAATGCTGAGAGTAAAGGGAATTATTCTTTTACAGTACATGTGTTCAATGTTTGGAGGTGTGTGGCACTGTTACAGAGTTCTTGACCCCTGGGAAAAGACCATAGACCCAATCCAATTATAATTAAAAGATTTATTTATTGCTACTAGCAGGACAACAGTTTCTGAGCCATACTTGAGATAGTTTTGCAAAGGTGGGTAAGAGGAGTGTTTGTTTGTTTTTGTTTTTCGAGACAGGCTTTCTCTGTGTAGCTTTGGAGCCTGCCCTGGAATTCACTTCTGTAACAAGACTGGCCTTGAACTCACAGAGGTGCACCTGTCTCTGCCCCCGGAGTGCTGGGATTAAAGGTGTGCACCACCACCACCCAGTGGGGAGTATTTTTAAGGTAAAAAACCACAAGACAACCTTGAATGTCTGCACCAGCAAGTCAAGAGCTGTCAAGATTAAGTAGTCAAGGTGATCTCAAAATAGTCCTTGACTGTCTGCATAAGCAGGCTCCAGAAGTCAAAAGGCAGTCATACAATCAGTAGATAGTTTTATTTTTGGTGGGGATCACTGAGTCAGAATTACTGAGACCTTACCTTCCATGGCTGGAGTCAGACAAACGGCTAGTGGGTACCTAGCATAAAATGGAGTTTCTTCGTCATCACAGCACAAACCTGTAATCCTAGCGCTTGGGAGGTAGAGGCAGGAGAATCAAGAGTTCAAGGTCATGTTCAGTTTGGGGACAACATTAAGCCCTGTCACAAGGAAGGAAGGAAGGAAGGAAGGAAGGAAGGAAGGAAGGAAGGAAGGAAGGAAGGAAGGAAGGAAGGAAGGAAGAAGGGAAGGAGGGAGGGAGAGAGGGAAAGAAAGGATGAACAAGAGGCAGATAAGTGAGTGTAAGAGCAAAGCATCATGGGAGAGTAGTCATCGGGTGAGACTGATAAATTTTTGACCTTTCATGGGGGATAGAAGGAAGAGGAAGGGCTGGCAATTTAGCGGGAAAGTGAATACTCCTTTAGGAGGAGAAACAGGTCTTCTGAACAAACAGCAGCTGTGACAGTCTATCTTGGCTCTGGGCGTGGGAACAACTCTAGACCTCCTGCGATGCGCATCTGTTGGGGTTCTGGAAACAACACCCAAAGACTGATGCTTTGATGCACTGAGGAAGTCTTAGAGCCTGCACCAGATAGAACCCAGCTGCCTCTCACCTGCCATTTCTTCCTTCTCAGGGCAGGGAGCAGCTTTTGGGCAATGTTCTCTCATCTGCCTAAAGCCCTGAGCCACCAAAGCCCTGATCTGTAAAAACAAAGACCACAAAGATTTCTGGTCTTCTCCTCAAGTTCTCACTGTATTACCATTGCAGGGGCTACAGGGGTGGCTCAGTGGGTAAAGGCACTTGCCACCAAGCATAGGGGCCAGAGTTCAATCCCTGGGACTCACACAGTAGGAGAGAAGCCCCTATAAATCGTCTACTAACGTCCGGGAGCACTGTGGCATCCACATGAGCATGCACGCAGTGCGCACACACACACACACACACACACACACACACACTCACACTAAATGTCTTTAAAAGAGAAAATTTTCCACCACAAGGAAAAGGGTGGAGAGTCTGTCAACAATACTGTACAGATATTTGATTGTTTTGTTTGCTTGCTGCAGCTCTGGTGTAGCCCAGGCTACTTCAAGCTATGTAGCCAAGTCTAGCCTTTGCTCGTTCTGCCTCCTCTCCCAGGTACTGGGATTATAAGCATATGCCACGCTGCCCAGCTAAAACTGGAGAGACTTCTGTCACAAGTGATTGCCCTTAATTTGGGGCCCATAAAGAAGATCATTTTCAAACTATTCTTTGTTTTGTGGGCCAGACTTTGTCCCAGACCACTGTATATTCTGCAAGCCTGTTAGATTCTTCTAAACATTATTTGTTAGCCTATTCAACATTATCTACCTTTCCCATCATTCTCGTCCCCTATGGAAAGGGAGGATATAAGCCAGTGTCATCCCAGCTATTCAGGGGGCTAGGACAAGAAGATTGCAAGTTCAAAGCCAGCCTGAGCAATCCTATCTCACAAATAAAAAGGGTCTAGAATGTAGTTCAGTGGTAGACCACTTGCCCTGAAAGACCCCCGGAGGGTATCTTCCTTCTGGGGAGACCCTTCCCAAGGAACAGCGAGACCACTTTATGCGGATGCAAATAGCAAGAGGTTTATTCNTTGGGTGGTACTCTCGTATCCACCCTTGGGTCATATGTTTCACTTCAGATATTCTGTTTTGCAACTTTTTGTCCCCTAGTTGAACCCTACCCTGTATGCTCCAGCCTCGCAAAATGGCATTACTAATGCTAAGCTGCTATCAGCTGGAATCAACTGGGGTCTTTCAGCCCAATAGATACAATGCCATGAGTTCAATTACTGGTACTGGAGGAAGGGACAGGAAGAGAGAAGGGGAGGCAAGATAAGAGAAGAGACATTGATAAAGTCATATATTAATCTGCCCTTGCCGTTTCATTCCGTCAAGGGCAGAGTGGCTATTTTCCTTTACTTTTCCACAGCCATCTCTCCTGTTAGGTGAGACTCGTGGGAAGGGAGTCACATCAGTGGAGGTTCTGAGGATTTGACAGCTAGGTAGACAGAGGAGTTTCACAGAAAGACTGTCTTTGCATCTGCTCTTTATTTCTAAGATTTTATTTTTAGCCAGGGTGGTGGTGGTTGTAGTGGCTCACACCCTTAATCCCAGCACACAGGAGGCAGAGGCAGGTGGATCTCTGTGAGTTCAAGACCAGCCTGGTCTACAGAGCTAGTTCCAGGACAGTTAGGATTGTTACACAGAGAAACTCTCCCTTGAAAAACAAAAACAAAAATAGTTGTTTCTAATTACATGAGTATGCATGCATATGCATGCAAGCACAGATATCTGCAGAGACATTCAGTGTCCAGTGAGCTGCTTGATGGTGGTGCTAGGAACTGAACCCAGACGCTCTGGAAGAGGTGCCAGTGGTCTTAACAGCTGAGCCATCTCTCCAGGCCCCTCCACTTGTTCTTTCTAAGGCTTTTCAGTTCAAAGTAACATTGCCTCAAAGCAGCATGCTTTGGGACATTGTTTTCTGAGCCTCAATGCAAATGACCCTTTCTTTCCCTTGGTCCTTTCATTGTCCAAGTACCTGTGACATCAAACAATTTGGCTTTTGCTCTAAAGTAGGCTCTAAAATTCAGAGCACTCCCTGTAAACCTTTCCTGGTGACAAAACCAGGTCTTAGGGAGCATCCTGACCCTGGGGCACCTGTGGACTTGTGTTGGTTCACCTGACTAGACCAGATTTGGAGTAACCTAGGGAACCCATCTCTGTGTTTAACTGAGGAGGAATGACCCGCCCTAAATGTGGGCAGCATTCTCACACACACGCTGGGCTGGCAAAAATGAGTCACAAAAGATAAAAGAAGAAAGCCGGGGAGGGTCAGCAAGTTCATCCCCTGCTTCTGGGTCTACCCAGAAGTGAGCAGGCAGCCCCATGCTTCAACCATCATACCCAGGAACCCTTCCCACCACCAGGCCTCTTCCCATTGCAATGAATTATACCCTCACACCAGATTAAACATGGCCCTTCTTATGTTGCTCACGTCAGGTGTTTGGTTACAGCCATGAGAAAAGAAACTAGTATAAACTCCTTAAGAGTTGAGGAGATGCTTAAAGCAGGTGGTGAAAATTTGCCCAGAAACAAAACAATGTGCTTCCCAGACCAAAACTTTCTTCTACAAGGTCCAAAGTTACCTGTGGAATGAATAACTTCAACCCCAACATTGGGCATCATTACCGGCACCTTCAGTGCTGCCAGGCACGTCCAGGGGCAATGGTAGCCAGTTGCTAGTGAGTCTGTATTTGCAGGTTGTTTGCAGGAGGAGTGATAATGAGGCCCACGTGGATGGGGAGTTGTGACCCTTGCTAATTCTTCATACGCTCTGCTTGCCGCCTTTTATATATCAACCCGGACTGCAATTATCTTTATGGCTGGCAGAGTAAATCACCAATATATGTCAGAGAGACTGGGTCCTGTGTTTTATGGCATTATATATGAGCTCTGCAGTTTAAAGAGGTCATTACTCAGCTAATCAGACGAATCATTTTCATGGACAAACAGTGATGCTGGTGGCACCTGAAGCTAAAAGAGACCCTGGCTAGGTCCTTCAGAGGAATTCTAGGTAGGGCTTTAGAGGATCGTCTTGTCTAACTTCTTCCAGTCTTAGAGCACTTAAAACAAGTGGGATTCTGCACTGAATGGGGGATTTTGACATGGGGAAGTCATCACTGGGAAAAGGATCCTGGGTGACATCACTCTTATGAAAATTTACCCAACAGAAACATGTGCTACGGTCACCAGAGGAGCTATTCCAAAATGTTCATAGTAGCTGAGTTGCCCACAACCAAATGAAAAACAGAATAATGGTGTGTGTGTGTGTGTGTGTGTGTGTGTGTATGTAAACCAGAAGTCAACAGTGGCTGGCTTCCTCTATCACTCTCCTCTTGTTTTTGAGGCAGGGTCTTTCACTAAACCTGGAGATGACCAATTCATCTAGACTAGCAAGCTGCAAGGCTTATTCTGCTCCTGCCTCCAGCCCTGGGGTCGCAGGCAGGGGCCACTGAGCTCAGGTCCTTCTGCTTGCACATTAATCATTTTACCAACCTGGAACTCACTGGATCCTCCTGCCTCAGCTTTCCAAGTGAAGGGATTACAGGAGTGAGCCACTGCACCTGGCTGAATTATGGGATGTCATATAACAGAGCCAAACAATGGAAAGAATGAATCATCAGTAAGTGAGGAACTACTGCAACAACGGTGAACCTGACAGACCTGGCGCCCCCCCGCCTCCTCTGGGCATTCCAGCAGCTGTGCTGCTGCTGGCTTAGGCCACCAATTTCACCCACGTATGCAGCTCTTGAAAGGCTCCAGGAGTGTGCTCCTCCTCCAGTTCCCGATCCAGATGTGAGCCCCTCAGGATGACTCCTCCCCTCTCTTCCCCCTCCTCCATGCCTTCGTCAACAAGCTGACTTTGCTGTTGCACCTGACATTGGTGTGTTCTGATGCTCTCCTCTCTGGCTGTGGGCCGGGTGGACAAAGGCAATGTGATGAGATACGAACAGCTAAGCCTCTACAGCCAAACACCTGGCTCTCAGTCCCAGCACGCTCCTTTCATCCTGTCGTCGTCGTGAACAGATCAACAAACTGAGTCTCAATGGCACATTTGCCATCCTGACCAAATAAGATCCTCTCTGCGGTACCAGGTTGGAAAGTGGTGAAAAGCCTTGTACCTAGATTTCTCCCCAGCATCACTCATGCCATCAGCCTTGACTTAACCTCCACCCTGTGCCAGGCGCTGCACAGGAGGCGACGTGGTTTGCCGTGGTCTCTGGGCTTTCTCCTGTTTGGTGCTTGATGCTCCAGCATGCTGATCTTTCTTTTGGCTATTGCTCCTCCCTCACCTCTGCCACTCAGGTGGTTCAGCTCTACCTGACTCTCCACCCATCCCCCAGTGCAGGACCTTCTATCCCCAGAGTCACCGACATTGGTTCTGTGTTATGCTCATAATGAAGTTCAGTTCTATGGGAGTCAGCCCTGGGCATCTGTGGAACATTGAGCACAGGTTGCTATTTTTTCACTAAGGATGATTAGCTAGTCAAATGGAGCCCTGGACCCGCCTAGAGATTGTCCTTGCTACAAAGAAACCCATGAAGAGAGATGACCAGGAAAGGGTTTCAAGGCATGTGTCTCTGTGTAGCCCTGGTTGTCCTGGAATGCACTCTGTAGACCAGGCCAGCCTTGAATTCAGAGTTGCCTGCCTCTGCCTCCGGAGTACTAGGATCAAAGGCGTGTGCCACCACCGCCCAGCTCTTAACAGCCCCACTTAAGCAGCCAGACTGAGAACAGAGTGTGGTATCTAATACTTGTAAGTAAAATAATTATGATGATTTACTGTCCTCAAAATAACCAAAATTGACTGGCATTTACTATACACTGGACATGGAGCCAAACATTTAAAAGTATCTCATTTAATTCTCCCACCACTCTGCCGAGGCAAGCATCATGAGTAAGTATTCTCCAAAAATCCACATCAAACCAGAAGCTCGCTGATTTGAACCTAGGGTTTACAGATGTAATTACAATGAGCTCATGCTGGATTAGGGTAAACTCTACCCAACAATGACTGATGTCTTTATAAGAAGAAGGGAGGAGAGAGAGGCAGACAAACAGAAATAATGAATCATCTGAAGGTGGAGGCAAAGACCAGAATGCTGCTGCTATACCCAAGAACCCTCAGGGATGCTGGGAGCTACCCACACTAGGAAGAACTGAGAAAACACTGCTCAGGGATAGAGAGATAGCTCAGTGGTTAAGAGCATTAGGTTGCTTTTCTAGAGGTCCTGAGTTTAATTCCCACCACCCACATGGTGGATAACAACCATCTATAGCGAGATCTGATGCCTTCTTCTGGCATGAAGATATACATGCAGAGAGAGTACTCATATACATAAGAACAATAAATAAATATTTAAATAAAACAAAACAAAACATTGCTCCTTGAGAGCCTCTGATTGAAGAGTGGCCTTGTCAATGTTCCAGTCTTGACCATCTGGCCTGTAGATAGTTTTAGGATGCTCTTTTGCAAAGGTTCTTCCCTTCTTCCTTCTCCTTTCCCCTCTTCTCCCTTGTCTTAGTTGCTGTTCTATTGCTGTGAAGCAACAATATGACCAAGGCAACTAATAAAAGGAAGCACTTGATGGGGGCTGGCTTACAGTTTCAGAGGGCTAGTCCGTGATCATCGCGGTAGGAGGCACAGTGACAGGCAGCATGTTGCCAGATCAATAGCTGAGATTTTGCATCTAATCTGAACATTACAGGCAGAGAGACTGGGCCTGACATGGGTCTATGAAACCTCAAAGCCCACCTCCAGTGGCAAACCTTCTCCAAGGCGGCCACACTCCTCCAACAAGGCCACGCCTCCTAATCCTTCTCAATCAATTCCATCAACTGGGGACCAACCATTCTAACTTATGAGCCTACGGGGACTATTCTCATTCAAACATCCCTGTTCTTTTTTGACACTGGGTCTCATGTAGCCCAGGCTTGACCATAATTCTCTATATATCTGAGGATGACCTTGATATAGCAATTCCCAATTTCCTGTTAAAGTTACAGAGTGGCAAGAAGGCCAGTAAGTCTAGAGAAGAAAAGGAGGCCGAGAGCAGTACATTCACCACCCAGGAGATTAGCTTTCAGGCAACTGTGGCTAAATGGAAGAATGCTCATTAGGTTCTCAATGAGTTATACTCAATATCTGGCCTCGTATGATCTGAGTGTGGACAATACTTTCACAGCTGAGTCTGAGGTACACGGGCACATCACCTTTATTGAGGGCTCAAAAGTCTTACCCAGATCAGCAGAGCTGAAAGACACAGAAAGCCTTAATTTTGCTGCCAGCTTTGGCCCACGAACAATACCTGCCCTCACACCCAACTCAAGCTTTGAAATAGTCATCTTAATATCATGGGCAAAAAGAGTAAGTTCAAATTATTGCTGTTATGTCTCATTTGCTATTCATTTGCTACTTTCCCCCCCCCCATTAGTCTATTGTCTCTAGATTTTTTTATAATGCAATTATGGACAATAAAATTAATTATCTTCTCTCAAAAAAAAAGAAAGGGGAGCAGATGTCACTTGGCAGTAGAGCACTTGCTTTGCGTGTGTGAGAGCCTATGTTCACTCTCAGTACTGAAGAAGAATTACCTTTGGGACAATCTTCCTTTTTGTGACTGCATCAGTCAGGATATGGTATTCATATTGCATCAAGAAGAAAGCTCACAATCCTGCTGGTATTAAGTAACAATGGATTGTTTCTAGGCTCTCACACCAGCCTCTCTGGCGGACTAGCTGAGGCTTCTCTGCCCATGCTGCAGCATCATATTCTAAATCTTGAATTGTCAACTTAAAGACAGTTGTCTTTAGTTGACTCCAGTTCATGCCCAAAACTGTGGGAGGCATGAGCCACGCAGGCTCCAGCCAAAGGGACACATATATTCCTGCTCACCTTTAAGGGACAAGTGAGTCCATAACTATACCTGGTTCAACAAGACAGGACAATGCCTTCTTAAGCAGGGCCATGAACAATGCCACCCAAAAGCTCAAGTCACAGGGAAAGGTTTGAAACACTGGTATTTCTATAATAGATAAAAACAAAACAACAACAACAACAACAAAACCTAACTCCTTTGGCAAATAAGAAGTACTCACAAATCACCAAGAGGACTGGAATGCAGCTCACGTGACACGGTGCTTGCCTAGGATGAAGGGGGCTCTGAGTTCAACCCTCAGTACCACAGAAACGGAGAGTGGCTGTGCATGCCTGCAATCTTAGTATATGAAAGTGGAAGCAAGGGAATCAGAAGTTAATGGTCATCCTTGGATGCATAACAAGTTCCAGGCCAGCCTGGGCTACATGAGACTCAGATTCAAAATAAGTGGGGAGATGATTCAGTGGCTAAGAGCACTTGCTGCACACTCATGAGGACCTGAGTTTAAACCCCTAGAGTGTACCTTTACTCACCCTTCATCCTGGTATTTTGGGGTCGGGGAGGGCAGGGACAGATGGATATCTTGGGCTTGTTAGCCACCAGCTTAGCTTAAGATTCTTGTGAGATCATGTCTCAAGGAAGTAAAGAGGAAAGTGGCCAAACAAGAATTAATGTCTTCTGTCTACAGAAGAGTAATAACAGCAAGCAAAAAACAAGCAAACAAACCAAAAAAGCCATGAAGATGAACAGGGCTGGGGGTTATAGCCTGGAGGTGTAACACTCGCCTGGTATGCACAAGCCTCTGACTTCAAACCCCATCACCACCACTACCACCTGTAACAAAAGAAAGAAGAAGCATGAAAGCATCTTGTACCAGATAGGGCATGGTAGGGGATGGGAGTGTCCTAAAATCCCAGCACTTGGGAAGTAGAGATCAGAAAGACAAGGCTATCTTCAGCTATATAATAAGTTTGAGGTCAGCTTGGGTTATATGAGACACTATCTCAAAAAAAAAACATTAAAAGATATGAACAGACATTTACAGAAGGGGAAATGAAAGATGCCCTAAACTCAGTCATAATAGAAAAATTGCACATTCAAAAAAGGAGACTATTTTCACCCAGGGACTTGGCAAGGGTGTATGCAAGCAGGCATGTCCATACATGACGAGTGGGCTGTGATTGACATAACTCTGTGACAGGCAGATGGCATTATGTGTCGAGCTTTAAAGTTCAAAGTCAGGTCTGGTGAGGTATTCCTGCAATCCTAATGCTCAGAGATGGAGGCAGGAGGATCAAGAGTTCAAAGTCATCCTCCACTACTCAGTGAGCTCAAGGAGCCCTTAACAACAGCAACGAAAAAGACTGACAGCTCAAATTCCTTTCCATAAGACTCTATGTCCAGAAATGTGTCTTCTGAGGAATATCTTACACTGTTCTTGGGCTCCTAGAAATGTATCTTGTATGAGTGTGAAATCATATTTGTTCAGGTTTTCCCTTCAAATTATTGTTTGTAATAACAAAAGATTAGAAGTCACTTAATGCTTTTTAATTGAGGACTGTTTAAATTATTTAAATGATTTCCTTCTATTCAGGAGATTACCACACAGATATGAAAGGAATGCAGAGTTTCTTTGAAATGATGTGCAGCAATCTCTAAGATTTGATTCTAAATGAAAAAAGGGAGGAACAAGGAGGGGTTGAGAATTGTTGCTCACTATCTGTCTAGGACAAGGGGCCCAGCCACTGCTATTTAGAGTGCCAGAAACATCTCCAAAAATACATCTGAAGTGGGAAATATTGTTTGGCATCGAGGATAGAAGAAGTCTCCCTTTTGTACCTTTTAAAATATGAACCAGGGAAGGGGAAGGCTGGTCAATGGTGAGAGCCAGCTAGGAACAAACCTTGGCATTCTGCTCCACAGTAGGGTGCCATGCTTGAGAATAATGTACTATACATTTCCAGAGAGCAGGAAGGGAGGATTGTGGATGTAGTCACAAAGAAAGGATAGATGTTTTCAAGTGAGAGCTATGCTAATGACCCCACGTTGCTCATACAGTGTGTGGAAGGATGGAAACATTACCTTCTGCTCCATAAATGTGCACAGTTGTTATGTGCTGATTCAAAAGAAAATTTTTAAATGAGGCAGGGGACTAAGAAGGGGGCTCCATGGATGCAGTACTTGCTTTGCAAGCATGAAGACCTGAGTTGGGCTTCCCAGTACCTACATAAGTCAGGCAAGCCTACCAACCACATGCTGGGGCAACAGAGACAGGGACATCCCAGGGACTCACTGGCCAGCCAGTCAGGCCAAAACCTCAGAGTCCAGAATCAGGGAGAAATCCTGCCTCAATATAATAATGATAACATGTAGAAATGGCTGAGGAAGGCACCGAACTTCAACCTCTGGCCTCTACATGCTCATGCACACACACACACACACACACACACACACACA
>LOEQ01001477.1:147009-162374 GCA_001685075.1 Bramus lutescens | reverse complement strand
CACACACACACACACACACACACACACACCCCACATACATACACACCACACACACACCACACACACATACATGCACACACCATACACATACACACACACCACATACATACACACCACACACACACATACATACACACCACACACATACACACAACACACACATACACACACACCACATACATACACCACACACACACATACACACACCACACACACACCACACACATACACACACACACCACATATATACACACATATTGTGTACAAATGAAATAAAGGTAATGTTTTTTAAAGATAAAAGGGGCTGAGGAGATGGTTCAACAGAGGACCAGGGACTATACCCAAAATCTGCATGGTGGATCATAACCTCCTATAACTCCACACTGGGGTGTCTGATACTCTCTTCTGACCTCCACAGGCACCTCTGCATGCACTTGGTGGGTATACCCTCATGCATACACACAGACAGAGACATAATTAAATAAATCTTTAAAAATAAAAATGAAACAAAAACATGAGACAGGCTAGAGAAATATAAAACCTAATCATGGCTGTCAACTTGACTACATCTGTAGTCAGCTAAAACCCATGCAGCTGGGCACACCTGTGAAGGATTGTCTTGACTGGATCATTTGAGGTGGGAAGACCCACCCTAAATCTGGGCCACAGCTTCTGGTGGCAGCCTAAAAAAAAGGACATGGAAGAAGGAAGCTTTTGCTTTTTTCCTGCTTGCCCTCACTGCCATGTCCAGCTAGCCTGTTGCCAAGGCATTCCTTCACTGGAATTAGAGCCTTCTTCAGGATTCCAGTGTAGACCGAAGACCAGCAGCTCTCTAGGAATGCTTGTTTGGTTGGTTGGTTGTGTTTGAGACAGGGTCTCACTTTGTAGCTCTAGCTGACCTGGAACTCTTTACAAAGATGAGGCTGGCCTCAAACTCACAAAGATCCACCTATCCTCTACCTTTTAGGTGCTGGAATTAAAGAAGTGCATTACAATTCCTGGTGAGGCTGTTTTGTTTTAAAGAATAAAGAGAAAAATAAAGGACACACATCTAGACACACATCCCAATCCCAGGTCTTGTTTACCTAACCGTCTATACTGGTTGATTTTGTGCCAACTTGACACAAGCTAGAGTCATCAGAGAGGAAGGAGCCTCAGCTGAGGAAATGCCTCCATGAGACCCAGCTGGAAGGCATTTTCTCAATTAGTGATCAATGGGGGAGGATCCGGTCCATGGTGGGTGATGTCATCCCTGGAATGGTAGTCCTGGATTCTATAAGAAAGCAGGCTGAACAAGCCAGGGGAAGCAAGCCAAGAAGCAGCATCCATTCACAGCCTCTGTACCAGTTCCTGACTCTAGGATCCTGCCCTGTTTGAACTCCCATCCTGAGTTCCTTTCATGATAAACAGTAATGTTGAAGTATATGTAAACCCTTTTCTCCCCAACTTGCTTTTTGGTCATGGTGTTTTGTTGCAGCAATAGAAACCCTAATAAGACAATATCTAACCACCTACTTACCTATTTAAATGCTCACATATAAGAACACACACACCTATAGTTATATATATTCATGTGTGTATATAATGCCCAGTGATACTACAGCGCCTCTGACCTAGTATCCCAGCAGATAGCTCCTAACTTCAGCCTGCAAACTGTGCTGAAATAGTTCTTGAGTTTATTTATTAGCCTTTAAAGAAATCCAATAGGGCAACTGTCCCAGCCTAGGTTCTTCCAAATGCAGCCCTCTACCAAAGGCAGTATTTTTGGAGGAAGAGATCACAGGGCATGTCAGTAGTGGGGTGTGTGTGTGTGTGTGTGTGTGTGTGTGTGTGCATGCATGGGCATGCAGGTGCTTACTGAGACCAGAAGAGAGGTATAAGATCCCCTGGCGTTGGAGTCACAGGTGATCGTGAGTCATTCATCACCCTACTTAGGTCTTCTGGAGGAGCAGCAAGGGCTCCTAACCACGGAGTTGTCTCTCTAGCCCTCAGTCTTTCTCCTGATTTTGCTTCCAGCCTTGAAGGAAGTTTCCTCTCCCTAGCCAGTTCCTCCTGGGAGCATCTGGGGGTTCTTAGTGATCCCCAGTCAATCACATGACCTCCACAGCTGACTCTGGCCTCCTCTAGCTCATGCTCCCACCATGATATGCTGTTTCAACTGAAGTCAAAGCAACCGACCAAACCAGATCAAAGCCTCCAGAACTGAGCCCAAATAACCCTTTAGGCATGTGTTATCACCGCAGAAGCCTAACACAGATTCACCAAATACACCAGATGTGGACTTTTTTTTCTTTCTTTAAATAGGAATCCTGAGCCAAGCTTGGCATGCTGGGAATGATCAGGCTGCAGGCTGCTGTTTTGGGTCAACAGTGAGGAGTGACTGGTAAGCAAGACATCTGATTACTGTAAAGTGACTGACAGCTATGCCCACAGGGAGTTCTGAGAGACACCTGGGTCATGGCAGGCAGCATTGTTGGTGTAAACTAGCAAAAGCAGAGATGTTTCATGGGACAAAGCAGAGAGGATGATGATGATGTCACCAGAGTAGCTCTCACCCTCTGCTCTGGAGTGAAGTCTCTCCCCAGCCAGGCCTTCCCAGGTGCAACCAGGGTCCCTCGCGTTCTCTAGCATATTCCAGGAGATCAGCAGCTGACTCCAGAGCCCTCACTAGGCTGGCTAGGGCAGACAAGGGATACAGAATGGGATCCCAGGCCACTATTTTTGAGGCAGGGTCTCTTGTACCTCATGTTGGTCGCCTGTGTGCTATGTAACCAAGGATGACTTTGAAGGCGTAGGCCTCCTGCATCCACTCCCCAAGTCCTGGGATTACAGCTGGGCATCGCCATGCCCAGCTTGTATGGAACCAGAGATGGAATCCAGGGCTTTACGGATGCTACACAAGCCTTCCCACAACTGAATTACACCCCTCAGCCTTCCAGCCTTTTCTTCTCCCTCCCTTTTTTGAGATGGGGCAGGTTTTGTGCTCACTGTGTAGTCAAGGATGTCCTAGAACTGGCTTGTCCAGACACCATTATGTATATATGCTATGTTTCCCTTGCCCATTAACATGTTGATGGGCCTCCATGAGATCCCATATTTTAGCTATTCTGAGTAAGGCCATGGTAAATATGGCTGTACAGAGATCTCTTTGGCATGCTGGGTTCATTTCCTTCAGAGATATAACCTGAAGTGGAGGGCTGGCTGGATCATATAACAAATCTATTTTTAGTATTTTGGGACATGTGTTTTTGCTTCATTAACTTTCCTGATAGTGCCCCTGTTGCTGGAGTTAGCTCCTAGAGTGGTTTGAATCAAGGCCCCCAAAAGATGCGCCTGAGTCTTAACTCCTGATGCGTATGACTATCAGAACAGCCAAATGCAGGAAAGGGGAAGGGAAAAGGTGGAGGGAGGGCTCCATCCTGAGCTTCTGAAGGTGTGGCCCTGCGGACCCTCAGACTTCAGGCTCCGGCCCCTGAGATTATGACAGAACTTGTTTAAAGCCCCCAGTGCATTTCTGTTGTTGTTGTTTTGTTTCTTAAATTGCATCAACCCTGAGCCACTATTGCTACCAGTTTGTGACAACCCCCTCAGATGGCAAACTATAACAGGATCAGGGCAGGAGGAAGACATATAGGTGTGATTCCAGTCCTTAGGCCAGCGTTCCTGTGAGTACTGGAGACACAGTTAGCTCAAAGATTCTGAGAAGGAAGGCTACTGTCACCCATAAGAAACACATAACAAAGAGGATGCCAAATTTGGTTTTTTGTTTCCCCCTTAGACCAGAAAGTACATTTAAAGAAAAGCTGTGGTTGTTGGGGGTAGACACCCCAACACAGCCACCACCATCACTCTTTTGAAGTTCTCACCTTCACCTAGTTGGAGGCAGGGTTTTAAGAAGGAAAATCGAGGAGTTAATATCAGACCAGACTGAGAAAAGTACTGGGCTTCCCACAATGCTTTTCTGCTGGCGGCTCATGAAAGGCCTTGTTTCCAGGCCTGGAGCCTGGGCTCTGTAGATTCTCCAGCTTCTGGATCCTGGCTTCCTGGTTTACACTGAGGCCTCAGCCCCATGTCTCTGGTTGACCTGGGAATATCTGTTAATCCAACAGGATCCCCTCCCAGCCACAGGGAGGAAACAGGCAGCAAGAGGCCTCCACCTGCTTTCCTGGGAGGAGGCAGATGGTGAGAGAAGAATGCCTCTGAACTGGGAAAGCAAGAGATGCCCTCCCCAGCAAAGGGCTCCCCAACTTTCTGTGAGGAGGGTATGCCTTTGCCCCCATGCTGCCACAGGCAGGCCCACAGGATGGAAGGCCCCTCTGAAGTGGTGCAGGGCCCTAGAAGTAATCAATGTTGACTCTGGGGAAGTGGGAGCTATCGGGTGTTTTACTGGTGTTAATGTGACACAGGCAGAGTCGACAGCTTGCCATGTGACTGTGGGATATCGCACAGGAAGGGGGGCTGCCTTGTTGGACCCTAGAGTCCAATTACCAAGAAGGACTCATCCCAAGAAAACACTCTCACATCGCAGTTGATGTAAAAGCATGAGGATTTTAATTCTGTCACGACAGGGTCACTCAGCATTCAAGTCAAGGACCCCGAAGAGCTGGTACAGGGTACTTTTAAAGCAAAAAGCCATAGAAACAAGGGGGTGGGGAAACTCGGGGGTTGTTTTCCAACTATTGGGATTGGTTTATTCAAAGGGCTATTAACAATAATTTGTCTGAGCCAGGGCTGGAGGGCGGTTGCCAGATCAGGTGAGGTAAGAGGAAACATTTGAGGGTCACTTTGACCCCTTCCCAGGGACTGAGTCAAAACACCAGGAACTGAGTCAACACCTAAGGGTTATCTTGCCCCTATTCAAGTTCTATTTGGAGAACATTCACAAGGACTCAGGGAGATGGAAAGTTCCCAGCATTTCAGTACATGTATGTATAGTTGTTAGATCCTTGGTTCCTGGGGAGGGGGGCACTAATGCTTAGAGGCCTCAGAAATGGCTTCAGAGTTGTCTTAAAGTTCTACAGCCTCTCTCCCTCCATTCAGTGTATAGGGTTTGATTAGATCAGTGCAGAAAACAGAACTGAATTAGCAGCCTCTTGTCCCTGTGCCTAGAGTTTTTCTCTAAGAGTTGCAAGGACAACGCCCTGCCCCCTTAACCCTGTCTCCTAGATTTTGATTCCTCGGAATCCATGTACAATTTCTCTGACCACTTCCCTGCCCCACCTGAGATCTGAGTTCCAGAAGTTTCTTCAGAGAGGAATGGTCATGGAAGTCCTAGCCAGCTTGAATCTCCCTGGCTCAACCATAAAGAGCTTGGTGCTGGTTGGAGACAGGTGGGAAGTGGGGAGCAGCAGAGTCAGCCAGCTCCTGGAGGCTCAGGCTTCTCAGTTCTAGGCCTGTGGTATGTAGTTGTGAAAACTCTGCTTGCCATTGACTTCTCAGCCTTTCCTCCTCTTGTTAGGACAGTCCTACCTCAGCCCCTTGCTTACCACCACCTGGTGCCAACGCCCTCTATCTGTACCCTTCCTGTATTAGTTAGTGTTTCTACTGCTGTGAAGAGACACCATGACCATGGCAACTCTTATAAAGGAAAACATTTTATTGGGGTTTCAGAGGTTTAATACATTACCATCATGTTGGGACGTGGTGGCGTGAAGGCAGACATGGTGCTGGAAAAGTATCTGAGAATCCTACATTTTGTAAGCAACAGGAAGTGGTCTGAGACACTGTGTATGACTTCAGCATATATGAGACTTCAAAGCCCGCCTCCACAGTGACATACTTCCTCCAACAAAGTCAAACCCACTCCAACAAAGCCACACCTCCTAATAGTACCACCCCCTTTGGGGACCATTTTCTTTCAAACCACCTACCCTCTCTTCTGGGCCCACCAGGTACAAAGGCTTTTCCATGAGCCATGTGACCACATCTCTCTCCTGATTGCCTCCCCCCTTCACTTCCTCTCTGGATGTAATGGAAGGACCATGCCTAGCCTCTTTTGGAACCCAAATTCCACTCTGCACAAGTAAGACATGAGTATGGGTTTACATGAAATTGTACTGGAGTGTCTGCAACACATAATCACAACTTGAACATCTCTCCTTAATTTTCTAGACTCCAGACACTAATCCCCTTGAGAGGGTTCTAGACCCCAGTCCTAATAGGCCTTAGTGCAGTCTATGTCACCATGCCTCCAATGGTACTGGGAATGAGATGGAGCTTTATAGACACTGTGTGTGTGTGTGTGTGGTGTGTGTGTATGTACATGTGTGTGTGTGAGTGTGCGTCTGTGTTCGTGCGGTATATGCATGTGAGTGCGCGGCTGCATATGCTCACACGCACACATGTCGAAGCCAGGCAAGATGTTGGATATCTTCCTCCATCTCTTTCTACCTGTCTGAGGCAGAGCTAGGCTGACTGAGCAACAAGCTCTCGAGATCCTCCCAGTGCTGGTATTCAAGGGCTCACAGCCATGCTTGACTTTATACACGGCACTGGGAATTCTGATCCAGGTTCTCATGTTCTCAGATCAGCCGTTCTTAACACGCCCTGAGCCAGCTCCCCAGCTCCTATAGACACTGTTTCATTTAATGTTTATACCAACCCTGCTGAAAGCAACTGCAATGGTTCCCATTTGACAGGCAGGAAGTGGAGGTTCAGCCTGAGGTAACAGGAAGCAACTGGACCACCTACGGGTTGCCCAGTTCAGTCAGTCTCTTTCTGAATCAGGCTGGGTCGACACATGACCCCATCAACTACCTTTTCATCACCCCTCGAAGTGCTCAGGTGCTAGGTATGGTGACACTGTGCCCCACACCTCAACAAACTAGGGAACTTAAACCCTCTATGGAGCTGGAGAGGTGGTTCAGTGGTTAAGAGCACTGGTTATTCTTTTAAAGGACTTGGGTTCAATTCCTAGCATCCACATGGCAGCTGACAACTGTCTGTAACTCCAAGATATGACACCTTCACACAGACATATATGCAGGCAAAACACCAATGCACATAAGATAAAAAAGAAATAAAAAGACCCTTTATATGCTTTTTAGTGGAAAGAGTCAGGAACTGGTATAAGGAAGCCATGTGCCTATCACCCAGCTTCCAAACACCGTCAACATTTTGCCAATCTTGTTTCTTCTATTCTCTCCCACGCACTCCTTTTTTCCTGAAGATTTTAAAGCGAATCTCAGCCATCATTTCACTCTACCTGTAAATACTTCATGGTGCATCTCTGACAGATGAGGGCTTCTCTCCCTTGAACCTAATTACAATGCCATTACCACCTAACAAAATGAGCACCAGCTTCCGAAGGTTATGAAACACTCAGAGCATCTTTAGCTTTCCTCAGTTGTCTCAACGGCGGCTTTTGACAGTTGGTTTGTTCAAATCAAGATCTAAACAGGTTTGTCCGTTGCATTTGGGTGGCATCTCCCGAATCTCTAACAATCTCCCACTCCACTTCCTCCCACCCCTACCACCTGCTACAAGCTCCAGGGGATGGATGTCCCTTGGGATGGACCACATTCCAATCTCAGTGTTATTTGTTTTTATTAATTTTTTGTGGAAATGTGTTTGTATGTGGATATTCATAGGTATGTACAATCTCAAGTGTGTTACGTGCCTGAGTGCATGTGCTTGTGTGTACGCACAAGCACGTGTGTGCACAAGCACGTGTGTGTGTAAGTTGTCTTCAGATGTCTTTCTCAGTTACGCTCTACCTTATTATTGCTTAATATTTTATTTTTTAATTTTTTGTGCTTTGATTGATTCAAGGTCTCTCAATGAAACCTTGGTTGTTCTGAAGCTTGGTATATAAACTAGGCTGCCCTCCAGCTCTTCTAACTTGGCCTCCCAAGTGCTGGAATTAATGGTTTGCACTACTACATCCATTTTATTTTTAAACTATTTGTGTATGTGTGTGAGAGTGTGCACATGAGTGCAGGAACCTGTGGAGATAAAAAGCATGCATCGGGTCCTCTGAACTTGAATTACAGGCAGTTTTTAACACACCTGATATAGGGCTGGGAATGGAACTCAGACTCTGTACAAGAGCAGAAAATGAGCCAGGTGGTGGTGTGACACGCCTTTAATCCCAGCACTCGGGGAGGCAGAGGCAGGCAGATCTCTGAGTTCAAGGCCAGCCCGGTCTAAAGAGTGAGTTCCAGGACAGCCAGGGCTACACAGAGAAACCAAAAACAGAACAGAAAGTGATCTTACCCACTGAGCCATAATTCCTACTCTTCATCACCTCTTTTTATTTACTTGTTTATTTTTTGAGCCGGTCTCTCACAGTATCTAGAACTTGCTTATTCAGCTAGACTGGCTGACTAAGGAGCTGCAGGGATCCACCTGCCTCTGCTTCCCCAGTGCCAGGATTACAGGTCACCATGCCCCGCTCTTACATGGATGCTGGGGATCTGAATTCAGGTTCCCATGCTCTCGTGCCGAGTATTTTACTAACTGAGCCATCTCCCCAACCCCTGCAGTGTTATTCAATATTGTCTCTCACAGGCATTTCCAAAACTGTAGTGGATCACTTCATGTCTCTGCTTAAAGTCTTTCAGTGCCTTCCCATTGCCCATAAAATCCATGTGCTTTCCCTGGGTCCTGGATGATCTTGTCATCTGATGCTCCTCTCTTGTATTTATGGTTGTGAGACTAGCTAGCCTTTAACAGCTGTACCATCTCTCTATCCCTGACTTCCCTCTCAAATCTCCCTCTCTCCCTCTCTACACACATACACACACACACACTTTCTGTCCCCTTATCATCTTGACAGGCATGAAGATATTCTATTGAAACAAAGTACCCCCAAGTAATTGGAATTTATCCCAGTTATCACCTGATGGAAGAAGATAAAGGATGCCAGAGAGAGAGAGAGAGAGAGAGAGAGAGAGAGCCTGTCTCCCACTTAGAAAAAAATTACAACCTGTCAGACCAACCTTGCAGGAGATGCTAGAGCTGAGACAATGATGAGTCAGTGATGGGCTGGGTTATCAACTTCATGCCAGGACCCCAGAGACAGACTCAGGGGAATCATTGGATCTCTTTGTTCCTGTTTGTTTTCCTTAATGCAAGCATATTGAATGAGTTTCTTTTTCTGTCCTCCACTGTTCTGTGCTAGGGATGTGTGAGGGGCTGGAAAGATGGTTCTGTAACAAAGGGTGCTTGCTGTGCCATCATGAGGACCAGGATTCAGATCCTAGCACTTGCATCATTCCACAAATGTCTGCAACTCCAGCTCCGGAAGAGGCAGACACAGCAGGATCTCTGGGGCTTGCTGGCATCCAGCTTAACTGAGAAAAGTTGAACTTAAGTCCAAGTAGAGACTTTGCCTCAAAGGAGTAGACAGAGAGCGAGGGAGGAAGGCACCCGACTCCCTCTACTGGAATCTGCACACAGTCATGCATATCCACAAACACACAGCTGCACACATACACACAATAAATGAATACAAACCTTTTACAAGGATAGATGGACTAGGCTGGCTTACTGGGGCTGTTAGGACCAGGTTCTGATTATGAATAGTTCTGATAACAATCCCACAGCCTCCTTTCTGTTTGTTGAAGCATCCAGGACTTTCTAAACAAGGCCGGCGTGGACAGACATGAATCCTCTGCCAGGGACTCTCCATTTCCACTCTGCCTGGCCACGGGGCAGCTGAGTCTCATGTAGAGGTCTTATGTGTCCCCTCCCTAGAGACACCCATTGGGCCAGGCTAACTAAGGAAAGCTCCTCCCCTGATCCACAGCTTTCCCAGTATCCACAGGGTGTCTTAAAATGGCTATTCTCCCTGATCATTTCCCTGGAGCTAAGGGCTTCTCTCTCTCTCCCCTACCTCACCCCCACTTCCATCCAGACAGTAGGCTTTGGGAGGAAAAGACTGTCTGTCTGCTGTTTCTGAAGCCTAAAAGAGTCAAGTATTTCTTAACTAATAGGACAAATAAAAGAGAGAGCACTCACGAAGGAGTTATACCTTCCAAAGAGTTCGCAGTATGACCAAGGAGGTAGGAAAACAGAACACAAGATCTTTCCATCTGTCAATTAATCGATATCGGTTAATCACCGACTGGTGACCTCCACACTTCAGCGCCTGGAGCGGGATGTCTTGGGTGTTAAGGCTGTACTTTAAGGATTAATTGATGCACAATCTTTCTGTGATCCAGAGCCCAGCTGGGGATCTGCGGTGGGAAAAGATTGACAGACTTCAAGCTCCCCTGGAACTTCCTAGAGCTGAGCCTTGTTACAGTCCCCACCTTTCCCCAGGGTCCTCAGGCTCCAGGGCACTGGACCTCTGTGGGAGGTAAGGAAGCTGCCACTCTGCCATTTGCCCAGATCCTAGAGCAGTGAGAGGACAGAACTAGGCCTACAGCCCAAAGACGCAAATCCTCCCCATCCTGCTGAGGAAGCAAACATCCTGCTGAGGAAGAAGAAAGTCGTGTGTGTGTGTTGNGGGGAACGGTTCATCACGTGAGCAAAGCCAGGAGCTGAGGAAGCACAGACCTGAGAGAAGGAATTGAGGCTCCCTTAGCCCTGGGTGGGAGGGCCTCCTTTGGATCTGCTGTCTTAGATGTGACCCCTGGGATCCAGCACGGGGCCCAAAGCCTAAGAGAAAGACAAAGCTCCTGGTCCCAGCCCCCCTCTGGCAGCTCTAGGTGGCCTCCCTTTGGTGTGAGCCTCTGGAAGCTTCACACACTGTTTCTCAGGCCTCCCTACTTTATGGCTTTCGTTATTCTTAATTTAGACAAAAGACTTTGCTTAGCCCTTTATGGTCTCATTCAAATGGGCTTTCATCTTTTCGCTAGAACTGTCTGTTTTTACTGTTTTGATCTCTACTGTTTTATTAAGTAATCCTTTAGCTTTTAAGAAAATTTGGGATTTATTCTTATTTATTTTACTGGTTTGGGTTGGTCTTTTTTTTCCCCCTTTTTCGCTTTTGCCTTTGCTTTTAAATGCAGAGACAGCAGTATTACAGAGAGGGAGGCCAGCAGGGTCCCCTAGACTGCTGAGGTGTGTCCTAGAGGCCTGGAAAACAAGGACAATGAGTATGGGCCCCAGACAGTCCTCCATGACTGATATTTCCATTAAAAATTACTCATTTCAGCCATATGGAGACTCAGATCAAATGGCTGTCACAGAGAAGATAAGATTAGCCCTCACAGCCCGGAGGACTTACCAGAACAGGGACTTTAAACTTATTTGTGGGAGGGTTAGTGACATCTTGGTAAAACTGCTTTGACATGTGGCTACCTGATATGGCCTCTGTGTTCTAAAAGCAGCCATTCCACCTTCTGCTGGCTCTCTCTGCCCAGCCACCCCACCCCAAGTTAGAAGCAGGAATCCACAGTAAGAAACATTCTAGATGGCAAGCCAGCAGCCTACGACATTTTGACACAGCCCCATCTGACGTGGCCTGTTGTCAAACTGGAGGATGGAGCCATCCTTCCTGTTGCGTGGAGCTTGCTTTTTTCAGACACACGAGCAACCTTTAAAAGCATAGTGTCCCCTGTGTTTTTGAAATTTATGTAAATGGTTTCCTGCTATCTGTTCCATTCTGTCTCTGACATTTTCTGCCTCTGGGTTGCTTGAGAGAGCGTCCCTATTGTTGGAGGAAGATGAAGTCAATTGTTCACTGCTTTTGTCTGCAGTCTGGTACTCCATCACACACAAGAGCCGGGGTTTTGTTTGTTTTGTTTGGGGGTTTGCTTTTGTTTGAAAATATGGAGCACGTCACAGATGTGTGTCACCCTTGCACAGCGACAACACTAATCTCTGTGTCGTTCCAGTTTTCCCTCACGGGCCGCAGAAGCCGGCACTTGTTTTATATTTTTAGGGCAAGGGTTCATGTAACTCGTGTTAGTCTCAAACTCCACAGGTGGCTGATGGTGGCCTTGAACTTCTGATTCTCTTGCCTCTGCCTCCTAAGTATTGGGATTACACTCACATGCCCCCACTCTAAGGGCTGGTTCCAAACCCAGGGCTTGGAGCAAGACAGCAAGAGTGTTCAACTACGTGAGCCTCACAACCGCCATGTTTTACCCTCACGTTCCTGAAAGAAGACATAGGTTGGCTCAGATTCTCGTTAGCTCTTCACAGGACTGCAGTTTTCTAATTTTTGTTCAATCCAAGGGGTTGAAACCTCTACCATCTTGTTCTAATTGTATCAAAGAGATGGAGCAAGTTTTTGTGTAATTGTTATTTGTTCAAATATCTACATCTATGAATGGGCTTTTAAAATCTTTCTTCCCCCAATGAATTTTTGTGAATTTTTGATTTGCCGATTTTAAAAATAAATGCTAGATTAAAAATAAATGCTAGATTTTAATCTTTGTCAGTCTTTAAATTTGAAAAAATATCTACCGCTACTTCATCACCCCTTGCTAACTGTGTATACAGTAGGGTATTTTTGTTTGTTTGTTTGTTTGTCTGTTTTTGAAACAGGGCCTCACTATGTAGCCCTGGCTGTCCTGGAATTTACTGTGTAGACAAGTCTGGCCTTGCGTTCACAGAGATTTACCTGCCTCTGCCTCCAAAATGCTGGTATTAAAGGTGGTGCCACTATGCCCCTCTAGTGTTTTTTGTTTGTTTTGCTTTTAAATCTTCTTAAACAGCAATCTATAATGTTGGAGTGATCAAATCCACTTATTTTGCACCTGAATTTCATGTTTTTTTTTCAGAGAAACACTCACTCTGAGGTCCAGAGTTCTTTTCAGTCCATTTTCCTATATTTGTATTTATAATTTTTCTCTTCACATTTAAGTCTTTATCCATTTGGATATTTTTAAAAATAGAATATGAACCTAATTTAACTTATTTCCAAAGAAGTGGGCCATTTTTTTTTTTAAATCTTCAATAAGTAGCACAGCCTTCCCCCTGCTCGGAACGCATGCCCTGTCATCTGCTGAGTTCTTTCATGGCCTTGTTTATTTAGCCTTGTTTCTGTTTATTAGATGTGTTTATTTATGTGCGTCTACATCTGCTTCTGTTCTCCTACCCTGTCCCTTCAGTTTGCCTATCCAGTCCTTTGACAATGATACACTGCTTTTATTATTTTGACTTTGCAATCATCTTGAAGATCCACAGCCCAAGTGTTGTTTCTTTGTTCTTTGGAAATTGGATTAGCTATTTGTGGCTCTCCAGTCTCCTATGTAGATTTTATAATCAATTTAATTCCCTAAAATTCCTGCTGGAATTTAATTGAATGTAGAAATTAATTTCGGGTTAATAGATATCTTTCCAAGATGAAATCATCTCAAACATAGATACTGTGCCTCTTTTTATTTGGGCTCTTCAGTTAATGGCCTTCTGTGGCATTTGTTTTTCTCTGTGGTCTTGGGCCTTCTTTCTCAGTTAATCCTTTAGACCTTCAGGGTTTTCACTGTTACTGTGAGAAGCTGGTTTGCTCCATTTGGGGGGACTTAGAATAAGTGGATGCAATTGTAAAATTGAAAGACATTTCACCACAATCACTGAAGACGGCTCCCTCTCCATCCCAAATTCCCCTCCATCACCCCAGCTTCAATGTTGATTAAGCTGAGCGCCCACAGGTACTGGGCTCCAGGAAAGGGGAACTGGAGATGGAGTCAGTCTACCTGTGGTCATGGGTAATTAGTAAGTGGCTACCCTGTGACTGGTTAAGGTCACGTGCTGCCTAGTGTCTAGTAACCTGAATGCCCTCTGGTAATTCCAAGATGTCTGCTGCGCTTCCTGAATTGGAGATGGAGACACAAGTACACAGACAGAGGTAAATCAAGAGTTAATTAGTAAAGAGGCTGAAAAGACGGCTCAGCAGTTAAGTGCATTTGTTCTTGCAGAGAACCTAGTTTAGATTCCCTGCACCCACATGGTGGTTTATAACCATCCATAACTCCAGTCCTGGGAAAACGGGACACGCCTGCAGGCAAAACNTATAATTTTTTGAAAAGGAGCTAATCAGTAAAGAAAAAATACTTTTTGTTTTTTATTTTGTTTATTTGTGTTTATGTGCATGTATGTGTGTGTGCCTCTCCGGTTTTATGTGCACAATTTACATGCAGTGCCTGCAGAGGCCAGAAGAGGGCATTATAAACCCTGCAACTGGAGGCAATTACAGGGTCCTCTGCAAAAGCAAATGCTCTAAACCAATGAGCCACACATCTCCAGTGCCCAAAACACTTTTCACGTTCATTAGACTTTGCAATTAAAAAAAATACTTATTTTGAGTTCTCACCCAAAGCACATGTGTTTAATAAATTAAAAATTTTTTATTTATCTATTTTTATGAGTATGAGTATTTTGCCTGTACCATGTGTACAGGCAGTACCATGAGAATTTTGGGGTACCATGTGAGCTCCTGGTGACCCCATTTGAGGCCAGAAGAGGGCATCAGATCCCCTGGAAATGGAGTTAAGACAATTGTGAGATGCCATGTGGAAGTAGGGACTTGAACCTGAGCTTTCTGGGAAATCAGTCAGTACTCTTAACCACTGAGCCATCTCTCCAGTCCCTAATTTATACAATTTTTTACACTTATTTAAGAGAGAGCGAGAGAGTAGGTCAGAGGACAACTTGCAGGAATAGGTTTTTTCTTTCCACCATGTGAATCCCAGGGATGAAAAAGACATATATCTGTAATTTTATTTTGTTTAATTTCTTACCTTCTTTTTTGTTTGTTTGTTTAGTTTTTTGAGACAGAGTCTCACTTTGAAGTCTTGTCTGGCCTAAAATTTGATATGTAGCCAGGCTGGCTAAGAATTCATGGAGATTTTCCACCCCTACTTTCCAAGTGCTGGTATTAAAGGTTACCACAACCAGCTATTTTATTGTTCTCCCCCTAACCCCAAGAAAGGGTTTCTTTGTGTAGCCCTAGCTGTCCTGGAATTCTCTCTGTAGACCAGGCTGACCTCAAACTCACAGTGATCGGTCTGCCTCTGCCACTGTAGTGCTGGAATTAAAGGTGTGTGCTACAGATCCCACTGTAGATGGTTGTGAACCACCATGTGGTTGCTGGGAATTAAATTCAGGACCTCTGGAAGAGCAGCCAGTGCTCTTAAGTGCTGAGCCATCTTTCCAGCTCCAAGATTTTGTTTGTTTGTTTGTTTGTTGTTTTTTGTTTTTCAAGAAAGGGTATCTCTGTGTAACAGCCCTAGTTGTCCTGGAACTCACTCTGTAGACCAGGCTGGACTAGAACTCACAGAGATCCACCTTCCTCTACCTCCGGAGTGCTGGGATTAAAGGCGTGTGCCACCACCACTCGATGTAATTTTTTTTAAAGATTTATTTATTATGTATAAAGTATTTTCAGTATTCTGTCTGTATACATGCCTGCAGGCCAGAAGAGGGCACCAGACCTCATTACAGATGGTTGTGAGCCACCATGTGGTTGCTGG
>LOEQ01001477.1:122358-135062 GCA_001685075.1 Bramus lutescens | reverse complement strand
CCCCCCCCCTTTCTTCAGTGGAAGTAGCAGGAAGGGCACCGTGGGTCTGAGCTGGGTCTCTGCTAGAAATGCAGCTTCTCATCTCTGTCTAAAGGAAATTAGGTGTCTCTCCTGCATGTCTGTTTCTTGCTGGCCCAGATATCATTCCCCATGGCTCACTCCCCTGTGCTTACAGGTCACCGGGGGAGGGGAGGTGCTCCTTTGCCTCTCCCCTCCCTCTGGTGCATGTGTTGAGGGTAGAGACCAAAGCATCAGGTGTCAGATTGCTGGACTGATACTGAGATCACTTCTCCATTTTATTTTTTTTTTGAGGCAGGGTCTTTTACTGAACCTGGAGCTCCCTGTTTCGACTGCTCAGGGAGCCCCAGGAATCCTCCTGTCTCCACGCCTCCTCCTAGCACTGGGAGCTACAGACACCTCCCTCGGCTTTTATCTGAGTGCTGAAGCTTCAGACTCAGGGCCTCATGCTTGCATCGTAGGCATCTTGCCTTATGCACTGGACCAACTCTCCAGCCCGCTCCCTCTGTTTTAATAGAGCCATAAGCCAGGGCCGGCAGTGAGAGAGGCGTGCTGGCCTCCAGCTCAGCTGTCAATTCTCCAGCGGGGCTTATCTGTGCCTTCACACCGTGCTCACTTGTCAAAGGAGCCGGGGGCTGTGTGACAGCCAGGTTAAATAAACGCTGCCTCCTTTCACTCCCCCAGTTCCCATCCTATTGCCGAGTATAGAGTCTTCCCAGCTCCCACAGATGCTGGTGTATTGTCACCTGTCCTTATTTGATTAGTGTCGCACTCAAAGTGCCTGAGGCCATCTCTGCGCAGCAAGAGCATGGGAACGGATAGCCCCCCCTTTCCTTTATTGCCTAAGGGCTACTCCCTGGAAAAGTGGAGAGGCAGGACAGTGTGGAAGGAGGAAGGAGGAGGGGAACAGGGTAAGCGCAAGGTAAGCGCAGGAGGTGCTAAAGAGGCTAGGGGTTCAGAAGTTCCAAGCCTGGGGCCTGACATGTCTGTACTCCCCCATCCACTGTGGCCTCTCTGAGCTCCTGTGGTAGAGGANAGAGGATGCGGCAGGGGCTTTGTGGTTTCCCTCAGTAAGGAAAACTGGCATCCTGAGCCCATTGATACTGGTAAGAGGGTCCTAGGTTGTGACACCCCATCTTAGGGGCTATCATGGTCTCATTTATAACACAGTGAGCCCAAGAGTGATTGCAGGCATAGAAGACCCTGAAAAGGTGTGGCTCTTTCCACACGACATGACTAGAAGAACAGTGTAGAAGGTGGCACTGCCACACACGGGCTCATTTGCACCGTCCTATCTGCCCCCATTCATTTTCTCAGCAGCCTATTGACGCTTTTGGTGATGAGGAAGGTGAGGTCTGGAGGACAAATGACTACAACGTGGTGGCATTGACAGGAAGTGGCAGAGCCAAGTCCCTAAACTGGATGCACTGAAGACTTCAATGCTGCCCCCTTGACTCAAGCTGGTCCTGATGTTGGCTAGAAGGTTGCCTGATTGTCCTGAAAAGCTAACTTATGAAGTCTGCGAAGAGCAAAGCTGTGGGCCAGGGACACAGTCAGAGGGTAACACGAGGGCAAAAGTTCAGTCCATCCGTCCCCCAGAGCCCATATTTTAAAGCTAGTCATGATGGTAAATGTTTTCAAACACAGGTCTGGGATGATGGAGACAGATGGATTCCTGAGGCTCACTGGTCAGCCAGCCTTGATGAACTTGGTGGATTCAAGGCCAATGAGAGACTTGAATTCTTGAGGTGTCTCAAGAAACAAGGAAGTTGGCAACCAAGAGACAACAGGCAGGGAGTCCTCATGCACACACTGCACACAAACCTTCATACACATGTGCATCTGCACACACACAAGCACATTAAAATCCTTCAGTCAGGGGTGGGGGCGTGGCTTAGCTGTAGAGCATTTGCCTACCATTCATGAAGTTTCGGGCTCCATCCCCACTATTTGGGGGGTGGCAGAAATAAGAAATTAAAAACAATTAAAAATCCACTACATCAAGAATAAAAAGAGAGACCCAGCCCCCTGAACAGGTGTCTTAGTGTTCGTCTTCACTGCTGGGTGAGGGTGAGCCATGCCAGCAATGTTAGACATGGTCCCCGTGAGCCACAGCGACAGCAGGCGCAGCCTCATGCTCGCTGACAATAGACAGACGTGAGCACCCATATGCCGGAGCACACACACGCCACCTTCCTTGCTCCCTCCCTTCTTGCATCCCCTGGGAATCTGTTCAAATCTACCTGGCAGAATGGGGAGGCAAGGAGAGCAAACCCGCATTCAACCATAATTTTCTCCCTCTCCCCAGGAAAACAAAAGGAATAACAAAGCCTCATCCAATATTCATCGGGAAGCATCCTGACACGATCCTGGGAAAATATGTCTTGTCTGAGCCCACAGTTCCAGAACAGTCTCTCCAGAGCCTGGGAGCAGCCAGGCCTGGCCAGGAGGAGGGTAAGGGGCTGGCAGAGGCCCTTTGTAGAAAAGCTTAATTATGATTCACAGAACTGCAGCATGGAGATGGTTTAAAGCCACTTCATTAGTGGAGGAATATACAGCCATAATTATCCTGAAATATGGCCTAATTAACCTATGGGAAGACCAGGGCCACCACTCAGCAATGCTGAAGATGGTAGTAGCCTCTTAATGTACCCCAACTACTCTTGGGCACAGCTTCTTATGGGGATGCGGGTCTGGGGACAAACAGGGAGGAATAGGGCTGGCCCTGGAGTGTGACCATGTTTAAAGAGCAGTTATTAATAAGTAGACAGAGAAAGGAAACCTGGATTGACAGTCACTGAGTCCTACCAAGTGGCATTCTGCTCCATTTCTCATGTAATTTTTCAAGATAATCCTATAGTGTGAATATTAAAATTCAGAGAGGTTCATCAAGGAACATAATGTCACACAGCCAGGAAACAGCTAAAGACCCTGCTTTTCCTGTTATTCCACACTGTCTTTCCCAGGCCCATTAAGCTAAGGGAACCCATTCAACCCGGAAGAATGTCTTTTTCCCCCAAGGAGCCTCCTCCTGCTCTGATGTGTCAGAAAATTGGAAATCATTCAAGCTTCCTAGAGTAAGCTCAAGCTGAGGAGGGCTTCCTCGAAGAGTGGACATTCACAGAGCTGCCGTAGGAGTGATGTCCATAAGGGGCCCAGTGTACAGCCTGCACGGCCTTTCACAAAATCCCAAGCCACCACCCCAGCCTTGATTCTGAGAACAGATCTCGATCCAAAGCCAGAGAAACACATCTGAGCAGCCTTATGAAGCTTGCTGCATTTAGGCTAGTCCTCAGGGACACGCTGGTGCCACACGGAATGAAAGCTTGGAGTCCTCCAGGAGGCGCCCGAGAGCCAGTCGTGAGCTTCAGTTTATCTGGCCAGCAGGTCGAGGAATATTCCAACAACGTCCTCATTCTTAGCTGATCAAAGGAGCCAGAATTGAACCTGCTGTAATCATCCGCTGGGGAGTTTGCTTAAAATTCCCCTAATTACAGGAGAGCAGAAAATTGCTATGCCTCAGACTGAATAGAGAAATCGAAGGCGCCCTGCTCCAGCTGCCAGTCTGGGAACTGAGAGGCGAGGGGGCTGGCTACAAACTGCGGGAGAGGAGGGAGAACGAGGTTCCTGGCCTGTGCCAGGAGTGGGAAAGAGAGTGAGTCAGAGAGAGAGAGAGAGAGAGAGAGAGAGAGCGCAGGAGCAAAGATGGGCTGCCTATATTTCTGATTTAGGGAAGAGTATAGCTCTGGCCTGTCCCATCTGTCTGGGGAGGGATGGTTGAGAGGTGCTGGGGAGGTCGGAGAGTGAGCTAATACTGCATGGCTTGTTCCTCTGAGCAATGCCTCTGGGCTCAGTACTGTTCCAGGCATGTAGAAGGGTCTAGAAGTAAAAAGAGACAGGTTGCCAAGTCTCAGGAGGTCTCCCTCTGAACAGGATGGTAGGTAGGCATAGCAAACAAGGATGAGACTAAGACATCACTCACACCAGTGTCCTGCACACACCATAGTCCTGAGCTCTGTCAAAGGGGTCTCAGTGATGGGAAGGAAGAAGGGGAAATGGAGAGAGCACGGTTGGGAGGAGGTCTGATGTACCCAAAGGGATTATGGGTAGCTGAAGCTGCTTGTCTACAATCATACAGCTCATCAGAGACCAAGCAGGGGCTCAGACTCAGGTTTTGACTTGTAGTGTAGTGTAGTTCATAACTGGGCAGGATAGAGGGGTACTGGCTGGACAGCTGGCCAGAGGAGGAACTAAAAAACAGCTAAGCCCTCAGGCTGAAGGGTTCCACTACGTCGCTAGTTGGTTTCCTGATATATTCATTGATACTGACTGTCAGGGGTGTGGATTATCCTAAAGAATAATCTCCCTGCCTCATTCCTGAGCTCCCGGGGCCCTCCAGAATCCAGATGGGGCCCTCCAGATGGGGTCCCCCACCTCAGGCTGCCCCACAGAGGAGAACTGAATTGCTATACCTTATTTCTCTCCTCGTCTTTCAAGGGACATTTCCATTGCTCATGTGAATTCCTGGAAAGTGCCCACTGTGGTCCTCTTGGGACCCTAACAGTTCCATCTTGTTTGTCCTGGAGTGAGGAAACATAGACCCACTCAAATTACCACCTAAGAAAAAAAGGGGGAGGAGGACAATTTTCTCTTAAAAAGCCCAGGAAAGTCTCCTGGCACCTTATGGGAGGAGGGAGGGCTGACATCCGGCTCACTGGGTGTCCCTTCTACTGTTCCATCCTCTAGACAATCACAAAAGTCCGCGTAGCCGTGTGTGTGTGACCTAAGATTGGGTTCTGGCTAACCTTTTCTCAGCTGCCAGTCTCTGGTATAATAAACCTCAGTGGAGAGGTTGAGTCCCATAGACCAGATGACTGCCATGTGCCTGACACTGTATGTGAGCAAGCCAGTTGAGGGGCCAAGAAGAGTCACATGATCATCCCACTAACATCCACCAATCGCAGTGAAGACACACCGGGACATAAGGACAAGGCCCTGGGATGGATGGACCACGGATGTGTCACCTGGCAACAGGTGCTTATGAGGTAAGGTGCTTGGGTAAGGCCTCAGCCAGCACCCATGTTATGTTCCTTGGTGTGTCAGACACCCACAGGGCAGGTGGCAGGCCGGTTGTGACTGAGGCACACCTTCAAACAGAAAGCTAGACCTAAAGGGGCTGGGCTTCCATCTGGCTGCAGCGCTGGTCACAACCTTGGCCCAACCCCACAGGTGACAGGCAGGTAGGTCTGGGAATCGGGTCTTGGCAGCCTCCTGGCTCCAGGTTGGGTGTGTGAGGTGGGGAAACTGGTACCTGAGGAGCTTGACAACTTGCACGCTGTTTGCATTGCAGTAATTACCTCCTTTTGTTCTCCCTCGGTATTTATGGAAACTCTCTGTGGAGATGCCGCAAATCTCAGCAGTGCAGAGAGGAAGCAACAAAGTAGTTTATGCCTCTCCCTGGGCTCAAGGTGGAAGACCCAAGCCCCACAGCCCAGGGGTGAAGGTGGCAAGAATGAGGCAGGAAGGCTGAAAGGATCTAGATTACAGATGTGGGGATCCCCTGCTCCCTCCCAGGGCCTGTCTTGAAATTACCTCCCCCCACCCTAGCTCATGGCTCTGTTGGACAAAATCTGCCATTCTGTACCTACGTGGCCCATTCTTGCGGCCTCCCCCTTCGGAGCAGCCAAAGCCATTGGCATTGGACCAAGCTTACTGTGACCTCCTGAAGGAGTTAGACACTCTTAGGTACAGAGAACAAGAGTAGAATCCATGGGAGGCCCACGGATTTGGTCATAGGGCAAGGATCTTGGCCTAAGGTCAGGTTGTCAGAAGGTAGCTGCCTCATACAGCTTCTTTCTTGGTCCTAGTCTATCTCCAAGTTCCCACTCCCGACCCTAATTTGTCACTGGACCCCTGTCTTAAAGTTGAAGTCTCAGAGCCAACCCAGTAGGGCCTCAGCTGTTTATGGGTTCAAGGCCCTCCTCTGCAAAGAACACATTGACCACAAAGCTCTGAGCCTGAGACAAAAGGAACCACAGAGGTTGTGGGGGGAGGGCATGGCAAAGTGGCAGAAAGAATCTAGGATGGGATCACAGGGTCCTTAACTTCTGATATTAATGTATTGTTAAACCAGTTGTTACCCTCACGTCCCTGAAGGCCTTGTCCTACCCCTGACAATGGTAATTCCTGGCCAGATGGAGCTGCCCTGGGTGGCTGAGCAGCGCCAAGGAGTGAGGTGTCTGCAGACAGAGAACCAGCAATGACACGGGATATTAGGTGCTGATGGCTTTGTGGAGCAAGGGACTTGCAATTAAAGATACAATGGGCCCCTCTGGGGGCTGTCAGACAAGATACAGAACAAGGGTCAAGGAGCTGGTGAGGGAGGCTGGGAATAAGCAGCTGGCAGAGCCCACAGAGGGGAGCAGGGCAGGTGGTCTAGGGCGGTAACCTTTGTCCTCTCAGCAGGTCCGTAGCTGCAGTCCCTGCTATGCATCCAGGCTAAGCATGTTCACTGTAGGTAGGAGGTGGTTGTCTGGTCTTACTAAGGAGACAAGGAAATGGCGTCGGAGGTTCAGTGACTTGACTCAACCTACAAGTCAGTGAAGGTGAAAGTTAGGCCCTGCCCCATTGGGTGCCCAGTGAGGACTCATGGCTACCTTTTGTACGCCTTCTTCTGAGGCGTCCCCTGCTGGGTTCTCTGCATTCCCAGGGCTCAAGGCTGGACCCACCCAGCCTGGGCTAGAAAATTCTTGGGAGACCAAAAGCTCACCTTGACTGCATGCTAACTCCCTCCAGGGTACCACTTCTCCTCCTTGGTGTGGGGAGATCAGGAAAAGAAACCTGGCAGGTAAATAGGTGTTTCCCAGAGGAGGGGGAAAGCCTGGGAAGGTAAGAGGTGAGGAGGGGTACACGCCATCCTACATCTGTTTCTGAGAGCCCCATCTTGTTCAGTCTCCACTTTAGGGACTTCCCCAGTTCTATCTCTGTAGACTTTGTCAACACCATTAACTTGTCCTTATCTATTGAAGCCACCACTTCTGGCCTCCCCCCAGGCCTTGATGATGCACACACATCCACCATGCCCCAGAGCCATCTTCAAAGGTTATTAGATCTTGTCCATGATCATGTTAAAATGGCCAATGGAAAGAGGAGAGGTACAGATGAGGTGGGAAGCAATCCACTTGGGATCTAGATGGGGTAAGGTTGCTTCATGGCAACGTTGGCACTGTCAGACAAGAGCTCTGAGGAGAAGGAAGGGCTCCTGCCCTGCCCTGAGCTCAGACCTCACACAAGCTCTGTCTCTTCCATGAAACCTTTGATGACCTCCAAGTGGAGTTTTCCTACTCACTGTGGGCTTTCTCCACACATGCAACGAATCTTTGCCTTGTGCAAAGCTGACTAGATCTGGGGCCCCTTGAGGGAGAGGCCAGGTCTTGCCCACCATGAGCTCCTTGATGGCTAATCTCCATTGTCAGCTTGACTGGGTTTAGAATCACCATGGTGCGCCTTTGACAGTGTTTCCAGAAAGGTTTAGCTAAAGAGGGAAAAGCCACCCCGAATGTGGGCAACACCATCCCATTGGCTAGGGTTCCAGACTGAGTGAAAAGGAGAAAATCAAAGCTGGAGAAAGGGCTCAGTAGCAAAAGCACTTGCTGCTCCTGCAGAAGACCCAGGTTCAGCTCCAGACACTGGCATGATGCCTCACAATCATCTGGAACTCCAGTGCCGAGGACTCCAGTGTCCTCTTCAGACCTGACAGACACCAGGCACGCATGTGCTATACATTCTTACAGGCCAAGCACTCATACACAGAAGATAAAATAAGTAAAAAGTAAAAAAAAAAAATTTAGAGGAGAATGTCAGGTCAGTACTGACACCCGCTCATCTCTCTGCCTTTTATCTGTGGGTACAACATGACCAGCTGCCTTCATTTTCTGCTGCCTGCCGCCCCTGACACCAGCTGCCATGGCAAACTACATTCCCTCAAACTGCGAGCCACAGAAGTGTCGGAGCGTGTGGTGGACAGCACTGACTCGGAGAGATGCTGGAGTGTGTCCCGTGCGGTTTTGCTAACAGCAGCAGAGACAGATGATTTATTTGTTCAACAATACTTTTCATCTCAGATATTCTGCTTTCATTTTTATAAATTGCATTTTCCTAATATTCCACTTATTTCCTCATGTTCATGTTTCCGTCTGCATCTCAAGCATGTGGAATATATTTCCAATCACTACTTCAGCATCTGCCGCCTGCCAACCCTGTCCATTTTCTCTCTTTCATTCCTTTTCTGATGACTGATTTTTCTTGTGGCAATAAGTAATAATTTATTGCTTCTTTACATAACTATTAATTTTTATTAGATGACATATATTGTAAATTTTGCATTGTCAAGCTCTGAATTTTGCTATATTTCTTTCAAGATTGATGATGGTTTTTATTTGCAAGGCTTCTTTACAATGAAATTGTTTTAAAAATGCTGGACTTCTGGCTCAAGGTTATTTGGCACACCTTTTGTTTATTGGTACTGATGTTGTGAGATAAGAGCTTGCTAGACAGCCCAGGTTGGCCTCCAGCTCATGGTCTTCCTCCTCCACCTCCAGAGCATGGGATTACAGGTATGTGCCACCACGCTTCGAATCTTATTTTTTTTAAGATTGACTTTTATAGAGAAGGAGGGGGAATTATGCAACTCTGGTTGGCTTAGAACTCATTCTATAGACCAGGCTAGCCTTGAACTCACAAAATCCTCCTGCCTCCGCCTCCTGAGTGCTGGGATTGAGGGAGTGCACTGCTGCAGCTGGTTTAAAACTCCCTTGTAGGCCCTTTTGTTTATTTTGTTATCTCCTCGAGTGTGCACCTATGTATAGCCAACAAGGTGTTATTTAAATTTTATGTCTATAGGTATTTTTGCCTACATGTAAGTATGTGCACAGGAAGAAGGTGACCAAGGCCCTGGGACTGGAGTTAGAATGTGGTGAGCTGCTGTATGGGTGCTGGGAGTCGAACCTGGGTCCTCTGGAAAAGCACCCAGTGTTCTTAACTGCTGAGCCATCTCTCCAGTCCTTAACACATTTTAAAGACTTCCATAGATCTTCAGAACTCTGTATATGGGTCTCTTCTCTCTAATATCCTCCCAACCAGTTCTAATCTCCCAAATACCCACTGTCTCACCAACTCCACGGTCCCAGCAGCTTTCTCCAGGCAGTGAACTGATACAACTCCACAGACCATCACTGAGTCCCCTTCTCTTGGGGAAGGCCACCTAGAAGTTGTTGTTTCCTGTCTCCAACCTTCCTTTTTTCTTTCCAGGTGAGTGCTTTCAACAGCAAATTAATCCAAGGGCAGGGAGTGGCCTCCCACTCAATGCAGGTGAACAATAGCAACAAGCAGGATAAGTAAGCGGGCAGTATGTTAGCAGATGAGAAAGCTCTGGAAAAACAAGAGTAGGTGAGAGAAAAGGAAAGGGCAAGGAAGAGGGGGGGTGTCATGGTTCTCTAGAGGAACAGAATTAATAGAATGGTATTAACATGGGGTTTATTAGAGTGGCAATCAGGCTGTGCCCCAAGTCAACAATAGCTGTCACCTGACAGAAAGGCTAAGGATCTGAGAGTGGCTCAGACCATGAGACTGGCTGTCTCAGCCGTCCCAGTCTGGTTCTGGAGTCCCAGGTAGTCTTAGAGAGCTGCTGGGCTTTGGTCTATGCTGGAAATATGAAGACATAGGTACTAATACCAGGAAATGGATGGAGAGACTTGCCAGCAAGAGTGAGGGCAAGCAGGCAAAAAGCAAAAGCTTCCTTCTTCCTCATCTTTTTCTGTAGGCTGCAAAAGCTGCCTTCTTCCTCATCTTTTTCTGTAGGCTGTTACCGGAAGGTATGGCCCAGATGTAGGGTCGGTCTTCCCATCTCAAACGATCCAATCAGGAAAATCCCTCCTAGGTGTGCCCCACTGCTTAGGTTTTAGTCAATTCCAGATGTAATAAAGATTACATCATCAGAGTAGTAATTTTCATTTTATTTTATTTTTTTTTTTTTGAGACAAGGTCTTGCTAAGCAGTGTAGGCTGGCCTCAGATTTCCAGCAATTCTGCCCCAGCAAGCAGTTAGGTGAGAGCCACTGAACTCCTGCTGTGGTAACGGCCTGCATTTGGTGTCAGTATTCAGAGTATACTGGACTGGAGGGGGCCCAGAGAGATGTGTCAGATGGGAGCCCTGGGCCTGGGTGGTAGCTTCTGAGGGGATAAGAAGGGGTGGGATTCTGAGTGTTGTGTTGAAAGACCAATGGAGCCAGGGCTGAGGACACCACTCAGTTGACAGGCCTGGAAGGACAAAGTCACCACTGATGTGACATCTGGAGGGCTTCAGGTGGGTGGGGACAGGTCGACTGCATCCTCTGAGACCTGAGATGTCTATTATGGATCCAAGAGGGGCTACCAAACTAAGAGCTGTGAAGGGTGTTGTCACCATTGGTGATGCCCACGTGTCCCCAGAGAGCACACTGAGCAGCCATCTCCAGGGTGGAGCCTCCACTCACCTGCACAGGGGCAGCAGGAGCTGTTGAAGCGAGGCCTTTCAGGGTCTAATGCCCTCCTCCTCATTCCAAGAGAGTTGGTCCAAACCCTAACAGACAGCTATGTGCTAGCCAGGCCTTATTGAAATGACTTTGTCACCACCCTGGGACATCATTCCAGGAGCTCCAAGAAGATGCACTCTGCCGCTGACACTCCATCCATTGCCTCTGACTCTACTTCCCCTCTCAGGCCAGGACACTGGGCCCCAGCCACTCTCTATCCTCACATCTCACCTTCAGTCAAAGGAACATCTTTACCACTCTGTATAGGAAGAAGGTCCAAAAGCCCTAGCCTCAGACAGTCCTGCCAGATAGGGGCCTCGATCCATACTGCTTTTGCCTCCTGTGGTTTCATGCTCCTGTCTCTCCATCGCGCCTCTCATGGTGCTGTGTTTCATTGCTTCTCTTTGTCCTTTGATCTCTTCGCCTTCCCCTGCTCTTGTCATGGGCCATTAATTAGCTTCGGAGAGTTGGGATGCAACTCAGGCTGGCTCTGGGAGGGTCCTGCTCTTTTCCCCTTAGGGAGGCCCAGCACGAAGTCCCTTCTGCCCTCAGACATCTTCATTCCCTCCCCAACCCTTGCAGGGTTCCCTGCTTTCCTCACACTGTCCCATCCCAGCAGAAAGGACCCTGGTCCCCCCTGAAGTCTCTGCCCCTCCTGCCTCCTGCCTGTGCTGCTCAAGGTTTAGTCAGAGCAGTGGCCAGGTGACCAACCCATAGCTGTTTTTTTCTGCTGTGGCGGCTGCTACTGCGGTAAAATATGGACAGCGAGAACCATGGGAGAAATGAGGCATGAAAATTAATCTGCTTTACAGTCCTCATGAATATTTAAAAGCTGATGAATATGTAACTACATTTCTTTTCTCCTCCATTAGTGTCGCTTTTGAGTTACTCTGTGGCTCTCTTTGGTTCCTTTGGGGGCTGGTTGGCTAGACTGATTTTTAATTTGGTTTTACAGGTGCTTGTGGCTCCTGGGTTCCCTCCACCCTCAATCCTGCTGACAGAGCTGCCCCTTTAAAATTCCGCAGCAAGACCAGGCAGAGAGAAAAAGAGAGAGAGAGAGAGAGAGAGAGAGAGAGAGAGAGAGAGAGANAGAGAGAGAGAAGAAGAAGAAGAAGAAGAAGAAGAAGAAGAAGGAGGAGGAGGAAGGAGGGGAGGGAGGTGATCCTCTTACCCTACAGTAGAGACTCAGAGCAAAGGGGGCGTGTCTGAACAAAGAAATGAAGTAGTGCTCACAACATACATGCTAGGCAGAATTAGCTGGGCACTGAGGTGCACCTATAATCCCAATGGGGAGGAAAGAACATGAAGATGGCTTGAACCCAGGAATTCCAGGCCAGTGAAAACAGCAATAAAACTGTCTCAAAGAGAAAAAGGAAAGGGAGGTCTTCCTGGCTCTCCCTTGAGCCTTGACGGGGGGGGGGCTTCCTAGCTCTCCCTTGAGCCTTGGGGGGCCCTTCCTGAACCTCCCTTGAGCCTCTGGGGGCCCTTCCTATCTCTCCCCTGAGATTTGGTTTCCCCTTGAAGATAGTAATTAGTTCTGACACCCAGCAAGAGAGGCTTCCGGAAAGTTTTGAAAAGCCAAGAAATTTAAAAAAAAATGTTATCTTCCAGCTGGACACAGTGGCACATGCCTGTAAGGAGGCTGAGGCAGGAGGATCACAAGTTCGAAGCCAGTCTGGATTGCACAATGAGTTCAAGCCAACCAGCCTGGGCAACACAGACCCTGTCTCAAAATAAAAATTAAAAACAAAAAAGCTGGGAATGTGGTGAGCTTATACCATAGCACTTGTCCAGCATGTTCAAGTCTCTAGTTTTGTATCCAGTAGAAATGGGGGTAGGTAAGGAGGGAGGGAGAAAAGTGGGAAGGAGAGGGAGGAGAAGAGAAAGAGAGATGGAGAGGGAGAGAGGGAGAGAGACCACCTCACTTAGAGCCCCCCTTGGGAACAGCTGTCTTTTTTTTTTATTGAGCTCTACATTTTTCCCTGCTCGCCTCCCTGCCTCTCCTCTCCCATGGTCCCCATGCTCCTGATTTACTTAGGAGATCTTGTCTTTTTCTCCTTCTCATGTAGATTAGATCCATGTATGTCTCTCTTAGAGTCTTCATTGTTGTCTAGGT
>LOEQ01001477.1:83731-94156 GCA_001685075.1 Bramus lutescens | reverse complement strand
TATAAGCTAGCCGTGTGGGAGCTGGGCGGGACAAAAAACAGGGCCCGCTCCCCTATTTACTACAGTACCAATCTGAACTTACACTCCACCCTAACCCCAGAATGAACCTGAGCCTCAAAACTTCGGGGTTAAGAATCCATTCCTCTTCTCCACCTCCCCCAAGCCAGACTAAGAATTCCTCTTTATCCCTGATATCACTCAACACTCTCTTCACAAGAACGGGGAATTAAACCAAGCTTAAGGACAATGGCTTATGCCCACACTAAGCTCAGGGTCTGCAGGAATCATAGAGAGATTTCCAGTTTCTTTAGCCTTACAGTACCAATTCATCCTCAAAGAATGGGGGGGTTACCATCATGCACCGAACACCTTTCCCATAGTATGCTGAGAGCCTAAGCTACTGTATCGAGCACCTACAGTGTGTACTGAGCACCTATGCTACTGTGTACTGGGCACCCACAATGTGTACTGAGCACCTACAGTGTGTAATAAGCACCTACAGTGTGTAGTGGGCACCTACAGTGTGTACTGGACACCTACAGTGTGTACTGGACACCTACAGTGTGTACTGGGCACCCACAATGTGTTACTTAGCACCTACAATGTGTACTGAGCACCTACAGTGTGTACTGGGCACCTACAGTGTGTACTGTGCACTGGGCACCTACAATGTTTACTGAGCACTTATGCTACTGTGTGCTCAGCACCTACAGTGTGTACTGAACACTCCTACCACCATGTGTTGTCTAATCCACCATACACTGATCATCTGCACCACCATGCACTAAGCATCCACACCACCACTATGTGCTAAGGACCTATACTATCCTGTATTGATTGGGCTTAATAGACATCAGGTCAGATCTGGGTTCAAAGCCCAGGTTTGCTGTTGGCTAGTTCCGTGTCCTGTATAGATCATCAACCTTTTGGGACCTCAGTCTCTTCATGTGTATGCAGGTCACTCATCTACCACCCTGTGTGGATTTGAAAATGTGATGATATAATATCAGCTAAGTTTAGAATAGCATTATTTCTCAGTGCACACAACAGTATAGGTGCTTGGAGCATGGTGGTATAGATTCTCAGTATGCAGAGCTATAGGTATTCAATACCTGATGCTTAGGGAACGTTGGTATGGGTGTCCTGTGTGTGGTGGTATAGGTTCTCAGTGAGTGATGGCGTTGGTGCTCAGTGCACGACGGGATAGGTGCTCAGTAGGTGATGGGTGATGCTTAGTGAATATTGGTTAGGTCTTCAGACCATGGTGATAGATTTCACATTGGTATAGGTACTCAGTGCATGAAGGCATTAGACGTTTAGTGCATATGGTATAGGTGCTCAAGACACAACATTATATCTTTCATTTTCCCACATACTATGAACTCTGATTGTTAACAAGACCCCACTTTAGGTCAGGAGGTGTGGACAGTCACCAGTTATGACCTGTATCTAAGTCTCTTGGGTATCCCCAAAGCTGGGAAGAGGAGATTTTTTTTCATCTGCCTAGGGCGTTGCCCCTTTCTAGGGCCCAAAGTTCAATTGAGTTACCCTCGAGTAGCCCACACAGTGACCAAGCAAGCAGTGTGATGTCCTCTGGTTCCTTACTCCTAAGAGGGCATCTCCAGATAACACACCCATGTGAACCGTGGTCTAACCTGGAATTTTTCCCTTGAGAGAGTCTCTGAATGCGGTCCCAGAGCCAGAGAATGTAGCCCCAAGAGCTTCCCCACCCACTCCTCAGAAGTCACCTGGGCAGGGAACAGAGATGAAGTTGGGAGAGCTAGGCGAGGCGGCACCGGTCTGGGAAGGCTTTGGGTGAGCCTGGGCTTGGCTCTCACCGTCCCTCTGTAGTAATTAACAAGCTTTTGTTCCTGTCCCTGATCTCGTCTGGCAGAGCCTTAATCATCCTCTTCCCTGCAATGAGCAGCCTTCTCATTAGGGCCTTAAGAACCTCTATTACAAACATGTAAATGGGACTCAACGAGGAGGGAGATATTTGACTGTTCCCATTTCCTTTGTGCGGCTGCCAGCTCTGGGCTGCGCACGCCGGTGATTTCATTGCTCAGCAGCCCGGCGCCAGCGCGGCCCCCACCGCTGGTCACCAGCCGCTCCATCTTCTCCTATCGGAATTTAATTACCTTCGCTGGGAAATGTTTGAGAAACCTTTCTCCATCAATTGATTCTGAAGTCAGATTTTTATTCCAAGATACTTAATGGTGCTTGAGTCATCGATGGAAATCTGGGAGCAGGTGAACCTGGGGGGAGGGGAACCCTTTAACAACGTTAGGAAGGGTCATTGCAGTTATGCCCCTGACTCCTCGCGGGTTGACCTGTCATCCAGCACAGATGGATATGAACCTCTTCCTGAAGGTCCACGGTGCATTGGATTCATGAGCCTCCTGATCTGGACTGGATGTCCTTTCTAATGTCTGCCTGATGTTGAGCAAACCTTAAAATAAAATACCCAGTTTCTTCCTTGACGATGACGTAAGTCTATCAGAGAGAAGCCAGGTTTACCACCTGGAGAAGAAGCTGACCATATGATTCCGTATGGTTGGCCTTTCCCCGAGTGACATAGTGTGACAAGATTGCGGGCCCAAGCAGTTAATATGCAGGACTCCTTCAACTCAGCAAACCTTTCTCCTTTGTATCTTCCTGTTCCCCAGTCCTCACTGACTTCTGGGGTCATAGGGGTGCCCCTTCCCTCCATTCCTTTCCTAAATCTTCGTCCCACTCATTCCATGGAGCTGCTTCATAGTCAGGTCCTAGTGGTCTGCCCACTGTCAACATCAGAGCTTGCCGTCAGCCCCCTGTGGCGGGTCCTTGCTGTCCACAGCTGGGTATTGGCTTAGCCTGCACATACTTGCATTGTGTGCTCACTTGTTTTTGCTGTACTGGGATGGAACCTGGGACCTGTGCAGGCTGAGCCAACACCTCCACCTCTAAGCAGAATCACAGCCCGCGTCTAATGCTTTGGATAGACGCCCAGGGGTCCCCCACTTCAGGGTGCAGCCCAAAGTTTTGTAGTGGGACCCTCACTGCCCTGAGCACAGAGCCTGGAACAGATGCACACCTGGCAAAACCTGCTTGCTGGACTGGTCCACAGGTGGGGATGGGGCGCTAGGTGGCCTAACTGTCATATTGGGAGGAGGTGCTGGGAGATTGCAGAGGTGGGGAATGGGCGTGGCCATCATTGCCTGGTCAGTGATGAGGAAGCAGGGTCTGTGAACATTTTTTCCTTTACTTCCTGGCTCTGTTCAGCTGTGTGAGGTGTGGGACTGGAAGGGCAGTGCAAAAGGAAAAGCTTTCCTCCCAGTGCCTGGCAGTGAGGCATCCTCAGCACACAGCTTCCTGGTACCTCAAGCAGCAGTGTGAAAACTCAGCAAATCCTGGCCATCCAGAGGGCTGGCAGTCCCTTCTGTGACAAGGCTCAGCTCTCTGCCCTGGGAGTTTCTGGGATGGGGGAGGCCCTCATGACTTGGTCCTGCCTTCAGTGTTCTGCCTTAGCTCTAACCTTTCACATACTAGGCCAGAGCTCTACCCCTAGGTCCCATCCCAGCCCTGCTCCTGTACTCTAGAAAGAAGGCATACAATCCCTTATTATAGAAGAATATCTTCTATAATTAATAGTTCTTTGGGACTTTTTGGTGGTGATGGTGGTTTAGGTTTTGTTTTAATTTTATGGTGGGGTCTCATGTATCCCAGGCTAGCCTCAAATTCAATATGCAACCAGGGATGACTTTGAACTTCTGATCATCCAGCCTCCAGATCCTGAGTGCCCCAGGATTACAGGTGTGCACCACCATTCCAATTTAGGAGGTGCTGAGGATGGAAACCCAGGCTTCAGCACCCTGGGCAAGTACTCTACCAACTAAGCTGTATCTCCAGCCCTATAGTTCTTTACAATCAACCTTCTCTGTGACCATCACTATGTAGTGTCTGTCTCCTGGTTGGACAGTGGGGAAATGGGTTGGCAATACAGCAGGATGCAGAGCAGTAGATTGGTTGGCAGTGTGAATGGTCAGGGGATGATGGTTTAGTTGGTTGGAGGTGATAGAGAGTTCTGGACTAGTTGGGGGATTGGTGACATGTTCAGGCTACGGGGTCAGCATCCTGTCAAAGGAAAGGAAAAGCTCATGAGTGGTCCAGGGGAACTCAGTCTTGACTCCTGTCTCTCCTGAGGAAGCTATGGCTCTGCAGGCTAGACCCTCATGGTCACCTCCTGGGAGCTAGGAAGACAATAGCAGTACAACACACACAGCACAGAGTCAGGAAGGCTCAGAGCTTGTCTAGGGACCTCTTAGACTCCATGCCAGAACCTTGAATGTCTGACAAGATACCACCTGACAGCCCAGCACCCAGACAACCTACCAATAAAGGAGGCTTGCAGAGTACTGGCCTGTCATGGGGACTCTTCTGTCCACAGAATCCTCCAAGATACGGACTCCAGAACAGGGACTTCCATGGATGCCAGCTCCCAGGCCACCCGGAACTCTCCCCAGCATGGCCCTTCTGTCTGTCAGGACCAGTCTCAGGTCTCAGTATGGTCCCTGCCCACCTTGGACCTCACCTCTGACTCCATCTCCTCCACGTCTCTTCTACCCCATCTCTCCCTGTTTTCTAGAAACCAGGACAGAAGCTTTCCCCACCTGCCCCGCCCTGCTCCCCTCAACCCCCTCCCCAGGCCTTGTAGGCGGCCTGGCCCACACCCCAGCCAGAGCCACCAGGACATTTCCAAATTGCATCTTCTGAGAATCAGAAAAGAAGATCTGGGGAGGAAATTGCTTTCTCCCTGCGCAGTCTAGATGGAACTATTTTTCACTTTTTTTCCCCCTCTTCCTCGCAATCTCAGTAAAAAATGAGAATGCATTCAAAGCTTAAGCCCTAGTTTGGACCAGCCTTTGTCTCTCCTGAGGGCTACTGAAGTCCAATGGCTTCTAAGAAACCTGTGCCAGGGGACCCGGGGTGACATCCTAGTGGCCTTCCTGCCGCAGGTGCTGCCCAGATGCCACCTGCTCCTAGATTCCAGGCCTGGGAATTGTCCAGAGTGGACAGGTGAGGTCAGCCTACAGGTGGCGAGAACAGGCTCAGGTCAGGAGCGAAATGCCTGGCTACCCCTGCCATACAGTAGCTGCTGATGCCAGACCTGCTGCAGAGAGAGCCAGCCCAACAGAGTCCCAGCCCTGCTGAAAGGTTGCTCTTCCTCCTTTCCAGTCTTCTCACGGGGAAGAGGTGTGACAGAGCCTGGGCAGAGACTGGGGCTGGGAGATACAGAGATCCCATTTGTCTATCTGCTGACTGGTCACGCTAATGCTTCAGGTTTCTCTGAGTCCTTCAAATGCGCTGTTTTCTTCAGTCTCTGCAAAAATCTTCTGCCATTTCATCTAAGAAAGGAGATTAAACCAGGACTGGTGGCTCATATCTGGGAAACTGAGTCAAGAAGATTGTCAAGACTCTACAGCCATCTGGGACTAGAGATTGAGATCTTATATAAACAAACAGAAGAGGGCCTGGGGGTGTGGCTCACTTGGTAGGGTGCTTGTTGAGGATATGCAAAACTTTGGATTAGATCCTTAACACTCCATACATCATGGGGCAGGGAAACAGAAAAGTGAGGTCCTCCTTAGCTCAGAGAGGCTGTGGAATGGCCTTCCATCAAACAACTGATGAATCACTTCTTTAGCCAGACTTAACATCCCTGGGTATATTCGTACTGGGTATTAAATGCTATTCTGTGTGTTCTAAAAGGAGGTTTGGGGGGAGCTATAGCCCCAAATATAAATGGAGAACAGATTTCTTGTTTGTTTTTCTTGGATTTTGAGATAGATTTTCACTGTGTAACCCCAGTTGGCTTCAAGTTTTCCATCATCTTGCCTCAGTTTACTGGGCTGGGATTACAGGAGTCTCCTGCCATGCACACTGGTGAAGGAATCTCAGGCTGTGCAGGCCCAGAGGAGCTGTTGGAGTGGTGATGGCTTTTTAGTATTTCTCCAATGATAATAGTGTCTGGCCCTTATTGAGTGGTACTCTAAGCAGATGTTCTGCAGAATTAATTCCTTATCATATTAATTCATTTAATCTTCACACCAACCCCAGGGCAAGGCACTGTTACTAGCTGCAGTGTATGTGGTGGAGAAACCAAACAGGAAAGTTACTTAGCTTGTTCAAGGGCATGAGCCAATTAGCCATGGTGCCTCAGCCCTGGCACAGAGCAAGCTGCCACTACTCCCTACAACCTTTCTTCCCAAGCCAGGGTGTATATCAAGGGACAGAGGGGACAAGAAACTGCATTAGTTACTTTTCTTAATGCTGTGACCAAAGCAACTCAAGGAAGGCAGGGCTTGTTTTGAATTCCAGTTTGAGGGTACAGCCTGCTAGGGCCAGGAAGACATGGTGCAGGAGCATGAGGTGGGTGGTGGGTCACAGCACATCCACAGTTAGGAAGCACCGGGCTGGTGCTCAGCATCCTCTACCCTCCTCAGTTACACCTCCCTGGGAACACTCTCACAGGCACAGCTAAAGTGTGTGTGCTGGGTGGTTCTACAGCCATTAAGGTTGACAGTTTGGATGAACCATCTCAGGGACAAAAGGTGACTGCATGTCAGAGTAAGAATCCTGACCCTAAGGCTGCAAGATGCCCAGGTCCCTCTGACTCTCCAGCAAAGCCTCCCATCCTCATCACTCTCCTCTCCAAAGTTTAGTCTAGGGTTTGAGCCTGCAGTGCTGAGGAGAGGAATGGATTGCCCCATAAAAGGAGTAGGGATGCCCAGGACTCATGGTCACCTTCCCCAATCCCACTAATCATCCTTTTTGCTAACACAAACATCAGATGATAAAGGTCTTCTTAGCCTCGATGATAGTGCAGGGAGCCAAGGGTGTCCCCACCAAGCCGCTGCCAGGCCACACTGACTTAGCCAGGGAGCCAGTCAGAAGAAACAGCAGCAAGAGGCTGTGGCCTCTCATACAAGACATCTGACTTCCATTCCCTCTCCATCTGAAACTGGCTGCTCTCTCCAGAACTATCTCCACCACACAACAACCCCCCCAACCACAATGCATACATTCTTCTGCCTAAAGATTTTGAAATTGTTGAAAAGAATACACACAATACCATCATGGGCTAGAGAGGTGGCTCAGTCAGTCTATGGTCCCAGCACTGGGAAGGTACAGACAGGAGGATCTCGTACTTGCTAGCCAGCCAGGCTGGTTAAATCAGCGGGCTCTGGGCCAGAGAGAGATCCTGTCTCAGACAATAAGGTGAGGAGTGACTGGTGAGAACAGCCAATGGCAACCTCTAGCTTTCACACACACACGCATGTGTGGCATGCATGTGCACACACACACAGGCCCACGTATATGCATGTACACACACACATACTCTCTCTCTCAAATGAATTAAATAAATAAACAAGAATGTGAATGGTGCCTTAAGACTGATTATCTAGGTGGATGTTTTCTTCACAATGATAGTGATGGGACCTTGTCTTGTTTAAACAGTAGAAGAGAAAGGGAGCAGGTGACAGAGAGTCAGAGACAAAGATGAGGAACAGAGATCATGGCCAAGAGAGATCCCAGACAGAGCCTCCATACGGCCAGCCACTGTGAGTCCGTTAATGAATGTCTCCCAGCATTAAAGCCATCGGGACAGGGAAGAGGAAACAGGGATAATGGAGATGCAATCAGAGGGGGAGGTTTTAGATTCACAGTCTCTCCATTAGAAAACAAGCTGGGTCCACCTGCCTGGGATGCTGGTTTCCACACCTACGACAGGACCTGGGATATAGTAGGAGCTTAATATCTGATAAATATTATGAGTGAATGAATGCATGAACGAATGAATGGCCAAACAAGCAAACAATGAGCACACACAGCTCTTCGGCACATACTACAGGTTTTCTCACATTTGAATTTAGGAAAAAAATATCAGCCCACGGGTTCTCCTAAAAGAGCCCTGGAGGAAGGTGGAAGGCAATTCATTCATTCACTCGTGCATTCACTCATTCACTCTATAATGCCTGCTTCACCCCTTCGCAGCAATCCCTGCCACAGATGAATTGGTGAATGTGATCTCAAAGTTCCCAGGTGTTCACGGTTAGACAGAAGAAAAGATGCGTACAGTAAACATGGGCAACTCTTCAGGCTCTGTCTGAGAAGTCCGTGCTCCTTGTGAAGGGAAGTCCCAGAAACAGTACAGAGAGTAGGACTGGGCCTCAGACAGGAGTTGACATTTCAGCAGAGACCTGAAGGAGGCCAGAGAGTGAGCCAGGCAACATCTGGAGGAGAAAGGGCCCCAGGGCCCCAGATGTGGCTGTCTGGCAGGGGCCGCTGGTGCACCTGAGACAGGAAGGCAGATGGAGCACTACCCGCGAGACAGGTTAGCCAACATGGCTCGGAGAGCTAGACTGTTTCTCCAAGCTGGTGCCAGGCACAAACTGCAGGGTCACAGAGGGAGCCAGGGAGTATGTCGCACAGATGGGGGAATGTGGTTGGGTTCTGGGTGTATCTCATGTTCAGTGGCTTTCCTGAAAGGTTGAATGTAGGATATGAAAGCAGTGGCAAGTGGGTGTCTCATGGTGCCCTCTTAAAGCCCACAACACCTGTGTCAGGAGCCCTGCGCCCCAGTAAAGTCAGGGCCAGAGACCACAAACACACACAGACACACAAACACACAGACACACACACAGACACACCACACACACAGACAACACACACACATACACACCACAGAGCCAGCACACAGGTAATGGGACCCCGAGTGAGGAAGGTCTGCCGAGCATTGCCAGCAGGACCCTTGGGCGTTACTGCTTCCACCTGAGCCAAGCAAACCAGCTCCTTGCAGAGCCTCCAAGAAAAAACCACAATGACACCAGCCTCTTTGGTGTCCTCAGTGCCCACAAAAGGCTGTAACACCCACACGCTCTTGGAGACTGGCTCTGTTACCCTCTCACACAAAAATGTGTATGCTCTTACACCCATACTGTCCATAGCCACACCCGCTGCACACCAGCAGCACCTGGAACTGCCCACCCCATCGACTGGACTTGCCTACAGTACTGTGATTAACACCTTGGCAACTTTGTGGACTGTCAGCTGAAATCTAGAGGCACACCAACCACCCAGTAAAACCCCATTCTCTTTCATACATGCATCCAGACCCTAATACTCACAAGTCACACATCATCACACTTGATTTTGCATATCAGAGCTGGCTCCCTTCCTGAAGGTCTGGTGGGCAGCTCTGAGACCCTGTAAACCTGAAGTTCAGCCCCTAGAGTTCTGAGCACCTACTGCGAAGGCTGAGAGCCTAGAAGTTAGTAAGATGACACGGTCCAGGTGCTTCTGGTCCGGTCCATGTTCCCACCTCATTCTTCCCACTAAGGCACAGCGGTCAGGGAAATGAGTAAGACTCCTGGCCTAAAGGGTCACTTACTCCACGCCAGGACCAGTGCTGGGCATAAACATGCGCGCGCGCGCGCACACACACACACACACGCACACACATGCACACGCGCACGCATACACACACAAGACATTTTGGGACCCTCTCACCTGCTCCAGAAATATTCCAGCATCCCATAAGACATTCCATCCCATGCCCTGTGCCTGTAGCCCTGCCTCCTGTGCCTCTCTAGTTTACTTACCCAGAAAGGTATCCATGTCTGTCACGGATGGTATTGAGGACAGGTCAAGGGCCCAAGAAGGCAGCCTGGCATCTGATGGCTCTGGGTTGGCCAGCACACTCAGCCCTCCAGGTCCTAAAGCCAGTGGGAAGCAGAGTGGGGGTGGAGGGAGGCCAGGAGCTGGCAGGCTAAGCAAGATGAAATATTGATGCCCGCGTCCTGGTAAAGCAGAGAACGCTGGTTGTTCATGAATAAAAGATAAGCTGGAGGAGCGGGATGGGCAGCAAATTAATTAATCTGAGTGAGCCTTGCTCTGTGCTGTGGGGGAAGGGCACAGTGGAGCAGGCAGGCTGTCCCAGCCCCAGGGTCCCAAGGGACCAGCAAAGGCCCTCTGTTCTAGGCAGACAACTAGGCAGGGTAGTAGCATGGGCAGGTAGGAAGGGGAGTAGGGGTTTCCAGGTCTCTAGGATCAGAATCAGGCACTGTGACTTGCCTGGCAGAGGTAGGCTGCTTGGGGAAATGGTGTCGTGGGGTCTCTGAGCACCCCTGCCCTCTCAAGCCCTCCCTCGGGGAGTCTTAAGAGCCAGGACAAATGAACATGGGAGAGAGATGCAGGAGGCAGACATAGAGCTAACGTGGAAAGACGGCCACAATGGGCACAGCTTTGATGTCGTTGGCACTGGTAGGCGTTAGATCTGAAAAGGGGATGGATAAAGGGAGCCACTGTGGCCCTCCTGCCCCCTCACCCTATGACAGTCTCAGGACCTTGACTGCCCCTGCTTTAGGATGACATGGAGATGCTGGC
>LOEQ01001477.1:64044-83723 GCA_001685075.1 Bramus lutescens | reverse complement strand
TGCAAGCCACAAGATTCCTGGACATGGTGATGGCCGTCTCACGAGGACACAGAGCTCACAACCTAGTGTTCATCTGTCACCTGCTGACTGTGGCCGCTTTCACAGGCTCTTGGCAGTTTTGTGTTTCCCAAAGGTGACATTAGGACAGGGTGGTGACATTCCTCGTCATGCTTTCCATCCACAAGGTCCTGCTGGAGAGCATCAGCCCCAGGATCTGTATTGTCCTAATGGACCCAGGGTCCTAATGCCCAAGCTGATGACACTAGCTATTCCACTGGTTATCTCCAGTGTGCCCTGGTGACCTTTTCTCAGGGTGTCATCCCCAGTGTGACCTGGTGACCCTTTGCTCAGGATAGCATTCCCAGTGTGACCTGGTGACCCTGTATTCAGGGTGTCATCCCCAGTGTGACTTGGTGACCCTTTTCTCAGGGTGACATCCCCAGTGTGACCTGGTGACCCTTTTCTCAGGGTNTGTGACCTGGTGACCCTTTGCTCAGGATAGCATTCCCAGTGTGACCTGGTGACCCTGTATTCAGGGTGTCATCCCCAGTGTGACTTGGTGACCCTTTTCTCAGGGTGACATCCCCAGTGTGACCTGGTGACCCTTTTCTCAGGGTACCATCCTGTTCGCTCCTATCTGTCCACAGACAGACAACCATCTTTGGAACTGTTGTCTGAGAGAGGGTCAGGTCAGACAGACTCCAGGTGACCTTAACTGATGCCAGCCACAGTCTCAAGTCAGTAAGTAAGTGACAGGATACCTCCAGATGGTCCTTTTTCTTTTATCTTTTTTTTAAACCCCAGTCTGCAGCATTGGCCATGGTCAAGAACAGCTTCTGGAACCCATCCCAAGACAATCCATGGGTGCTGGCAGTTGTAGTGGCTGGTTTTGTTTTGTGTCAACTTGACACAAGCTGGAGTCATCAGAGAGGAAGGAGCCTCAGCTGAGGGAATGCCTCCATGAGACCCAGCTGGAAGGCAGTTTCTCAATTAGTGATCAATGGGGGAGAGTCCAGTCCATGGTGGGTGGGGTTACCCCTAGACTGGTGGTCCTGGGTTCTATAAGAAAGCAGGCTGAACAAGCCAGGGGAAGCAAGCAAATAAGCAGCACCCCTTCATGGCCTCTGCATCAACTCCTGCTTCCAGGTTCCAGTCTTTCTTGAGTTCCTGTCCTGGCTTCTCTCAATGATAAACAGCAACGTGGAAGTATAAACCAAATAAACCCTTTTCTCTCCAACTTGCTTTTTGGCCATGGTGTTTTGTTACAGCCATAACAACCATAACTAAGACAGATGGGGCCATGCAGCTGGCATCCTGGGTTGGTTCTCTCCACAGCCATAGCCATGACCTCCACCTTCCTTCCTCATGAGCACCATGCCCCCCCTGGCTCCTACACCCTGCTCCTCTGGCTGGCTCACGGCCTTCCCCATCTCTCCTGATCAGTGGGTATTCATCACGAGCAGTCTGCTGACACCTTCTGAGCTTTGTCTCGTATTTGCTATTTAACATTGCTTCCCGTGGGTTTGAGCCCATCCCTTCCGTTCATTCCTGGCTTCTTGAATGCAGGAGCAAGGTCATTTTGGTCCCTCCAGTTGCGCCAAAGCTGTGCACAGTCGTGGGCCGGTGGGGGTTTGCTTAGGTGCCTGGAGGGGCTCTGATCCTCATCTCTCCTGTCCCCACCAGAGCTAGCCCTTCCTGCAGGTGCCCACTGTGTATGTTCTTGAGGACTGTCTCACCCCCTTCACAACCAAGGACAGGTATATTTTTTCCACTGGCCAGATGGAAAAACCCAGGTGTACACGTGACCAAAGTCTCACGGCTGGCAACCAACAAAGCAGGGAATGAGCCCTAATCTAGTCATAGAGTTCTAGCCAGTACCTCCACCTGATGATGGCAAGATGTAAGGGGGCCCTTAGCAATCCTCACCTTCTGAGGGGATGAGTTGGGGAAGGGGAAGCAAGGTCTCCCCCAGGCTGGGAATGAGCATAGCTGGACGTGGCCTGAGGGCTCCAAGTTGTACCCTCTTCCCGAACCTGCCCTCAGCTCAGGAGCCAGGGTCAAGCTGTGACTGAAGGTCAGGGAGGCTGGCTAGGCTGCCCTGTGGCTCATAAGGATTCGTTAGGCTCAGCTACCAGAAGCTCGTGAGTATCTCACTATCACCTGGGCCTGGAGCCTGGTGAGAAGTCAAATTGGCGGCCCTCCACAGACCATAAGTAATGGCAGATTAGGCTGGCCAGGAGAGAAACAAGTAGAAGTTTGACCCAAGAGGCACTTTTACTGTCTCATGCACAGCTAAGGATTTTACTTCTGAATTAGGCGTACTGGGGTGAACTCCAGCAAAAAAGTAGCTGGGAGCCCGGAGTCTATTTCTGTAGTTACACTGCCACCTGCTGGTCATTTAGGGCATAACAACACAATCCGACGGGGCATCATAAAGAAAACATCCAGCTACTACCACGGATTCATTTATCCAACGTTTCTGCAGGGCAGGCAGCACTTGAAGGCTGGTCACCCAAGAATGAGCCAAAAAACATACAAGCCTGGTCTTTAAGGAGGTTACAGTTGAATGAGAGAAAGGCAATAATAAGTAAAAGTGTAAAATACACGTCAAAGGGCAGGAGGCTCCAGAGAGAATCTAAAGTAGACAGGGAGGGCCTGGGGCGCTGCCACACAACTTTGCGGAGCCTGCAACACTGGGGAGTATCCAGAAGGTGGTGAGGAAAGAGTCGTGTTGATTTCTGAGCTGGCTCATCCCAGACTGAGCTGGAGTAAGTCTTGCTTCGTAGATCTGGGAACCCAACAGGGAGGGGCTGAGTAGGGCAGGACCAGAAGGGTGATTTCAAAAGCCTGAGGCTTTATTGCTGGCTCAGAAGGGAACCAAACCCAGCATTATCCACCACCTCCCCCCCACCCGCGCACGCTGGTGGGGAAAGGACCCAGAGACTTGGGCATACTAGATGGGGTTCCCATCATTGGTCTCCTAGCTTGCACTCTTTGTCATGCTATTCTGGTTGAGAACAGCCTGTGGGTCAAGGGGGGATGGGGAGGGCTGTTAGTGAAGCAACAACTAAGCAGGAACCCAGGCAGCGGGGAGAGGTAAGGGGGCTCTCAAGGGCATGAGAGGTAGACTCAGAAATCACTTCACGGTCATAACCACAGAGAGAATGTACTGCCCTGCAGTGAAACACAGACTGGCTGGCTCGAGGAGATAAATGGAGACCTCCTTTTGGGATTTGTGGGGCCAAAGTTGCTTGTCAGATGTCTATGGGTAGCAGAGCCTGGAATCAGGGTGGCCTGCCTGGAGTCACGCTCTGAGAGCCAACAGCACATGAATGACATTTAAGCCCTGGGACTAAAAGAGAGCCCAGCCTTGAGGAACAACTGTCTGGACACCAGGGCCTCTGACAACTCAAGGTCAGAAAATATGAGAAGCAGGGAAGGAGATGCCAGAGAGTGGTGAGGGGAATCGGGCAGGGTGTGCCTCAACCCCAAGTCAAGAAAGAGAAGGGCATTCCTGAGCCTTGCTCAGATCTGAGACAAGCTTCCTGGGACCATGGTGATAGGGACACTCAAGTGGCCCCAGTTAAAAATGCAAGAGATAGACAAGTGCCCACAGCATGGGGAGGGCCATCAACACCCCCCCAACTGTTGATGAGATGGTAAAGAAGCAGCCACTTTGGGGGAGAACTTGGTACTTCCTCAGAAGAGTGAACATGGGGTTCACAGCTCAGGATTCCTGCTCCCTATACGCTCCAAAAAGGAAAGCAGACATTGTCCCAAACACTGTAACAGGGAATAATAAATCACTCGGTCTCTGTTCCTTCTGTGTGCTACCTGCTGGTTTCCTGATCTTACTTGACTAAGGGTAACATCTCAGATGTATGGGTTACCCGCTCACCTTTCACCCCAAGTCCTGTTCTTGGAGATGGATATTTGAGAGTTGGGCCTCCTGTCTCCTTGTGTTTGACTGTTTTTCTCTTTTTCAGAAATTTGTTTCTGTGATTGGTGTATTACATACAGGGCTGGCTTAGTAAACGACACAACCCAAATGTCCGTCACCAACGAGCAGATAAAGGGTGGCATATCCACACAGTGGAAGAGTGTTCAGCTGCAAAAAGGAACAAAGTACCGCTTCAGATTACCGCGTGGACAATGGCCCGTGAGAAAGAAGCCAGTCACGGCGGACCACGGATTGTGTGATGTCACTGATAAGAAATGTTGAGAAGAGATTAATCTGTAAATGTACTGACCTTCTCTAAGGCAGCAGGTGTGTGGTGGCCAGGGCTGGAGGCAGGGTGGCTACTAAGGGCTTCAGGGTTTCATACGCGAATGACGAAAGTGTTCAAGAATTAGGGGGTGCTGAGGTTTGCATAGCTCTGTGAATTCGTTCCAGCGACTCAACTGCACTGTTTTAAAGGTGATATTTCGGGGTGTGTTGTATGTCGATAATACATTGTTTTAAGGGTTTGGTTGCGTGAAATGGAAGGTAGCCTCAGCATGGGCAGGAGGCAGAATACAGGAGCCCAGAGTTCTTTGTGCTCACGGATAAGCACTGGGGAACTTGGAACATTAAGCACACAGGGTCGTCCCTTCAAGGGAAGGAATGCAAGGCCTGTTATCTGCCCAGAAGGCTGGGAGTGTGTGTGCTTACTAGCCTGGTGACCTTTGCGCTACCCGTGTGGCAGAGACTTTTCCAGCACCCAATCCTCCCCCAGACCCTTATTGTAAGCTTGTTTTTCTCAGTCTATAGGACCCCATCTTTATGGACGTTACAATGCGTTTCAGTGAAGTCACATGTGATCTGGATTAGTTTGTCCCTCAAGGAGATTTACGTCTGCTTGGTTGTACACGCAGGGCTGAGTTAATCATCGCCAGAATAATTTTCGCCAAATTGCGCTGTGCTTAAATATGTCTAAAATAACTCCTCAGGGTCAGACTCCTGCAGTTTGAACCAACACTGGCTCCTGAGTCATGCTGAACCAAACTGCGTTCTTGTCCCCTGCAGGCCTATGGAGGTCGCAGAGACCCCCACAGCAGAGGACATGGGCGCCGTTGAAGAGATGGAGCAGGAGTGGTGGAAGGACTGTGGTCTGGATGGTGCGGGCTCCTCCAGCTGTGACAGGGAGGGCACAAAACAGGAAACTGACCCTGGAGCGAAAGCCTTGTGCCCTTGAGAACAGCTGGTGAGCAAACCATTTCCAACAGATGTGAGTGGCGTTCACTGGAGATATAAGGGTGCCTGAGCCTGAATGGGATGAGAAAGGGACCTTCAGCCATGGGGGAAAAAAAAAAAACCTCACTCNGGGAAAAAAAAAAAAAACCTCACTCCAGAACTCCAGCAGACTGCCTTGACTTCCCTAATCTGCTTCTGCCAGGTGTTGTCTGCATTCGGCTTGCTGATGTCATCTCTCTGTGTTGCTATTTCTTCTTTTCCTTTGACCTCTCACCCTAGGTGACCCTCTGCTCTGCCCAAGAACTCTATCAGGAACTCCAGCTGACTGCCTTAAAGGCTCTTCTCCAGTCCATTTCTGCTGGGTGTGTTGAGCACCAGTTTCCTGACATCTGTCTGTCTTTATGTCTATCTATCACTATCATTTGCCACTTACTCTTTCACTTCAGCTTGATGTATACATAACAGACTCATTCACAATCAGAAGTGTGGTTATTGTACATTGTTCTGAGACCATACACAACAACACATAGATCAGCTAGGCTTGGTCTTTCTCTCTCTCTCTCTCTCTCTCTCTCTCTCTCTCACACACACAGACACACACGGAGGAGGGGAGCAATCTGCCCAGCCCAGGTAGGGAAATCTGGCTGGGTCCACCCCATATACGTGCAGTCACACATTTATTTAGGAACACATTTATGCAGATTCATTTACATACCTATAGACCTTCACAAACACACTTGCATACCTAGACACACGTAGGAAAACGTCTACTCATGTGCTCACATGCCATGCATTCACTGACATGTAACACAAATGCACACGCACACACAGGTGCAAACACACGGACCTCCCCTCCTAAACCTGTGAAGGCTCGCGGGCTAGCCTGTGATATTGTTAGAAAGTGACCTCAAGGAGACCCGGTAGGGATGGAGCCCTGCACCCCATATGAGCCACCAAAGGGGAAGAACCAGTTGGTCCTAGTGGGCTTTAGGGCCTGGGAATGCTGGGAAGGTGAGGGGCCTCACCTGCTGGGCCTGGGAACTGGGAGGAGGAGGAGCCAGTGAGCTGGGTCTTAGAACTGGATGGCTTCAGGGAGTGGGTGGGAGTTGCCATGTGCAGAGACAGTGAGAGATGGGTGACATGGGCCAGGCCATGTCTTTTCTCCACTGTCCCTCCCCACCTNATTTACATACCTATAGACCTTCACAAACACACTTGCATACCTAGACACACGTAGGAAAACGTCTACTCATGTGCTCACATGCCATGCATTCACTGACATGTAACACAAATGCACACGCACACACAGGTGCAAACACACGGACCTCCCCTCCTAAACCTGTGAAGGCTCGCGGGCTAGCCTGTGATATTGTTAGAAAGTGACCTCAAGGAGACCCGGTAGGGATGGAGCCCTGCACCCCATATGAGCCACCAAAGGGGAAGAACCAGTTGGTCCTAGTGGGCTTTAGGGCCTGGGAATGCTGGGAAGGTGAGGGGCCTCACCTGCTGGGCCTGGGAACTGGGAGGAGGAGGAGCCAGTGAGCTGGGTCTTAGAACTGGATGGCTTCAGGGAGTGGGTGGGAGTTGCCATGTGCAGAGACAGTGAGAGATGGGTGACATGGGCCAGGCCATGTCTTTTCTCCACTGTCCCTCCCCACCTGGGAGGAGTTGGGGGGAGGGGGGTCTGGAAGAGATGGCTCAGCCAGTAAAGTTCCTACTGTATAAGGATAAGGAGCTTAGTCACAGTTTCCAGAACCCACATAAACAAGCCAAACATGTCTGTGACCCCAGCACTGGGGAAGTAGAGATAGGTCGATCCCTGGAACTCCTTACCTAGTCAGTCTAAAGGAGCGCATGAGCATCAGGCCCAGTGAGAGACCCAGCCTCAAAGGAAGTGGATGGTGTCCTGAGGATGACCCTCCACACACGTGTGCACACATGTGTCCATACACATGAGCATGCATGTACTTCTCTCTCGTACATACATATGCATACATAAAAATGAGAAGGGTTTAGCTGGTGGGGTGTTTACATAACTTGCACAAAGCCCCCAGTTTGATTCCCAGCACTGAATAAACAGGATGGTACATGGCTGTAATCTCAATTCTCAGAACATAGAGGCAGGGGCTCATCTTCAGTCACAAACAGAGTGTGCAGCCAGCCTGGTATTCGTGAGACCCTGCTGCAGAAAACAAAAATAACAAAGGTGATCAGATCATATGCTAGTATGCTAGCCCATGTAAGGAAGAAAATTTCTACAGGTCCAAGGGTGGGAAAAGGCAAAAATGACATAATATATAATTTTCCTTCGTTTTTATATAAAAGCAACATATATATGTGTGGTGTTTAATTTCATTTATCCCCATAGGGCATTCATGAGCTGGTCTTTGTACAAGCCAATGAGGACTTTTCCAGAAAACATTAATGAGGAGGGAAAACCTTCCCTGAATGTAGATGGCACCAGCTCCTGGGCTCCAGAGTGGCGGGGGAGGAGGGGACACCTAGTGAGGACAGACAGCCCCTGTTCCCTGGTCTCCTGCTGCCTTGGAGTCACCTGCCACCATGCCTCCCCAGCTACAGTGAACTGTACCCTTACACTGTAAGCCAAAATATGGCTCCTCTTCTGTCAAACTGCTTTCCTTCAGGCTTTTGGTCACTGCGACCTGAAGAGTAAACAAGACAAAATTAAGTTATTAAAACCCTGTATACGAAAGTCCTAGACAGGATGCAGTTTAAATTATTAACAGTTTAATTTCTCAGCAGGGGTGGAGTAGGCGAAAGGCATAGACATTATGTGTGCCTGCGCGCGTGTGTTTATGTGTGTGTGCTGTGTGTGCGCTGTGTTGCTGTCCTTTTAAATGTGTACCATGGAGCAGATAACATGTAAGTGATAAGGAAAGAACTTGTCAAGCTCTCCTCAGCTTCAGCCTTCCCAGGTCACAGAGCCCTGCGTAGCCACCATCCTCCCCAGCCCTGTCAACTCTGTCCCTTCACCTCAACACAGCATTTGGAAAGCAGGTGGCATCCATGTGGCTGCATGTGGCTCTGTGTGATGTGGCCTACCAGAAGATGGAGACGGCTCTGAGCGGTGTCCCCAGGAGTACGGATAGCCAGACCAGCTGGAAGGTGGTCCTCCTTTAGGTCTTCTTTGCTGACCCTGGAAAGTTCTGGGTCAGTCTGGGAACAAAAGAACAAGTAGGAGGATAGAGGAAAAGGGTCAAGGAATGCTGCTCATGCCCAGTTCCCAGGACAGCCGTGTGTCAAGCAACTCTACATGCATGCTCGCCCCACGCTCAGAAGGGCCCACAAGGCATTGTGAAACCCATTCTTCACCCCCATTGAGAAGTCTGAGTCCCACAGAGGCCAGCAGAGGGCCACACCCCCTTCCAGGACCTGACCTCACTCCCTAAGTCCACAGTCCATGCTCCCCGCATCCTACTCCGCTTAACTTCTGCTGAGGAAACAAAATCCTAAGTGGGAACTCCATGAGCTCCCAGCCCTTCCCTGCCTCACTCCCTGGCTTGTGACTGTGGGGTCCCTGGGGGGATCCCTACCAACAGGTTCACCATCAGCGCCTGTGTCCATCCTGAATACCACTACCCACAGATACAGCCCTTCCTTTCATCCTCTGCATGTCCCCTGAAGCCCATCACTCAGGTCACACACCAGACAGACCTCGCTCCCCATCTTGGAAGGAGGGAAGCACATGATCCAAACAACGCAGAGGCTGTGCCTCTTCCCCCTACACTTCACAGCTTCCCACCCCCAGCATCCTATACGTACCCTCTGCCCTCCCTAGGGTGCATCTGGAGTATCAGGGCCCTGAAGCCCCATCAGATTACGAGGGCATCTCACAGTCTCTTGAACAGCCAGGTGACCTAGAACCTAGAGGCCACCCCTCCCCCAGCCCCAGGAGACACATTCACTGCCCACACCCCAAGGGGACCCAGGTTACAAGTGTCCCAGCCTGGCCACTGCTTCTAGTTTGGAGCAACCAGATGGGGAAGACAAATGACGAACCAGCCATCCATCCCCTCTCCACACACCTCCAGCTCCTGTCTCTGGGATATAAGAAACTTTCCAGAAATTTTGGGGTGCTCCTGGCACAAAAATGCTGGGGAATCAAAGATAGAATAGAAAAGGTGGGGAGGGACAGTGGAGAAAAGACATGGCCTGGCCCATGTCACCCATCTCTCACTGTCTCTGCACATGGCAACTCCCACCCACTCCCTGAAGCCATCCAGTTCTAAGACCCAGCTCACTGGCTCCTCCTCCTCCCAGTTCCCAGGCCCAGCAGGTGAGGCCCCTCACCTTCCCAGCATTCCCAGGCCCTAAAGCCCACTAGGACCAACTGGTTCTTCCCCTTTGGTGGCTCATATGGGGTGCAGGGCTCCATCCCTACCGGGTCTCCTTGAGGTCACTTTCTAACAATATCACAGGCTAGCCCGCGAGCCTTCACAGGTTTAGGAGGGGAGGTCCGTGTGTTTGCACCTGTGTGTGCGTGTGCATTTGTGTTACATGTCAGTGAATGCATGGCATGTGAGCACATGAGTAGACGTTTTCCTACGTGTGTCTAGGTATGCAAGTGTGTTTGTGAAGGTCTATAGGTATGTAAATNAGGTGGGGAGGGACAGTGGAGAAAAGACATGGCCTGGCCCATGTCACCCATCTCTCACTGTCTCTGCACATGGCAACTCCCACCCACTCCCTGAAGCCATCCAGTTCTAAGACCCAGCTCACTGGCTCCTCCTCCTCCCAGTTCCCAGGCCCAGCAGGTGAGGCCCCTCACCTTCCCAGCATTCCCAGGCCCTAAAGCCCACTAGGACCAACTGGTTCTTCCCCTTTGGTGGCTCATATGGGGTGCAGGGCTCCATCCCTACCGGGTCTCCTTGAGGTCACTTTCTAACAATATCACAGGCTAGCCCGCGAGCCTTCACAGGTTTAGGAGGGGAGGTCCGTGTGTTTGCACCTGTGTGTGCGTGTGCATTTGTGTTACATGTCAGTGAATGCATGGCATGTGAGCACATGAGTAGACGTTTTCCTACGTGTGTCTAGGTATGCAAGTGTGTTTGTGAAGGTCTATAGGTATGTAAATACATCTGCGTAAATGTGCTCCTGAATAAACGTGTGACTGCACGTATATGGGGTGGACCCAGCCAGATTTCCCCACCTGGGCTGGGCAGATTGCTCCCCACTCCATGCCAGTCACAGCAGGAAAAGTTGCCCAGGTGCCTTCTGGGACTGGCTAGAGAGCCGCCCCTAGGGACATCAGAGCATCGCTCAGTCCCCACCTCCTGTACATCATGCCCAGGCTATCCAGGCCCACTTGCTAGGAAGGCCTTGCTAAGGCTAGGGATCCCCAGGCCTGCCTCAACTCCTTTCTGCCCTGAGCTGACTGCATTCTGGCCTCGCTGTTCCCCATCCTTCTGGTATTTCAGCGCCTCTTGGGCTCAAGCCTGCATAGAAGAAAGCTCTTGGATAGCAGCCACCACGGCTGCTTCCACTCTGACACAGCTCAGCTTTTCTACCTGAAGCAGGGAGCCTCCAAAGCTGGCCCTGACGTCATTAATTGTCGGGTCCCCCAAGTACTTGTACTTCCAAGTGCCACACGAAGTCAAGCATTTCAAGTGAGAGCTGTGGAAGGCCCCCTGCTTGTTTGCAGAACCAGGAGCAGGGCAGCATCTGCACAGAGGATCGCTCACCTGCCCGCTCGGAGGCTGTTTAGTTTGCATCTCTGTTGCTGGGATGAAACACTAAGCAGAAGCAAACTGGAGAGGGAAGGGTTTGTTTCATGTTACACCTCCAAGCGATAGCCCATCACAGAGGGAGGCTGAGATGGGACTGAAGCAGAGACCACAGAGGAATACCATCTATTGCTTTTCTCCCCTGGCTTACTTGGCTGCCTTTCTTGCACAGCCTGGGTCTGTCTGTCTGTCTGTCTGTTTGTTTGTTTTGGTTTTTCGAGACAGGGTTTCTCTGTAGCTTTGGAGACTTGCTCTGTAGACCAGGCTGGCCTCAAACTCACAAAGATCCACCTGCTTCTGCCTCCCAAGTGCTGGGATTAAAGGTGTGCCCGGCTCACCACCCAGCCCACCTGTCTAGGGAAGGCACCACCCACAATGGGTTGGGGCCTCTTGAGTCAATTAGGAATTAAGAAAATGTCCCCACAGACACACTCACAGGCCAATCCAATGGAGGCACGTCCTCAGTTGAGGGTCCCTCTTCCCAGATAACTCTAATTTGTGGACAGGTGACAAAACTAACCAGCTCAGAAGCAGTGCTGCCTCTCCCATCACCCTCTGGGGCTTTCACAAGACGGAAGTTTCAGGAATGCAGGCTTCATACATACAAGCATACATGCATACATGTACCTAATAAAATATATGTGTGTGTGTCCATATGTCCACCCATGTATAAACACACATAAACTTGCCTCTAACCATCCAGCAATGTGTGTTGCCAGAGGTCCTAGTCCCTCAGAGCCTGACATGGACACATCGAGATCTTATCCTTCTCGTCTCACAGTGGGAAAGAATCCAGGAGTAGGGTGCTTTCCAAAGCATTTGACAGTGCTGACTAATGGAACTTCCTGCAGTGACACCAGCATCCTGTATCTGCACTGTCCCCTGGGGCCTATTGTCTCTAGCCACGCACGGTCACTGAGCATCTGAAATGTGGCCAATGAGATGTGGAGCTGAATTTCCCTCTTAATATAGTTGTAATGAACTTAGACATAAACCCTCATACATGCTGGACATGAGTAGCTCTTGGGCCAGATGCCTTGATTGTAAGAGCTTCATCCACCCCCGTGGATGTACACACACATGCGCATACATATATGCATATACACATACATGTACATATTTCTAGCCACAGAGAGGGAAGGGGAGAGTTAGGGAGGGATAACATCTGGTAAGTCCAGGAGAGATTCCAGGACACCCTCTTAGCAAGTATTTATTGAGGGCCAGGAAGGGCCACACCCTGATGATGCAGCAGTTGACACACAAGTAGGTGACATTAGCCAGGTGTCACCCATCTCAGACACTGTGGATCAAGGAAAGCACCACGGAAGAGGAGACTTCAAAGGTCAGGCATCAGATAGAAGCCATCAGGAAGCAGTTTGTGCAAGCACTGTGTGGCCACAGTGGGCCCAGCACACAAGCAGCAGTGGCTCAACCCCTCCCAGTGGGGTTGTGGGAAGCGCACACTGGGCCCTCCCCAGAGGAAGAGGACAGGCATTGTAGCACATGGGCCACCGTCCAGACTGCTCATTCCTCTCCCCTGACGCCTGCTGGAATGTCTCCACCCACCCCATAAACATGATTTGGAAATTTTCTTGTCACAGTCCCTAGCCCAGCCAGCAACTCTGTCCTGTGTCCCCTCTCTGAGGTCACCAAGAGGTGGGATCTGAGCCCTCATCCGTCCAAGAGCTCCTGACTCATTCTGGAGAGAGCAGCTAAGCCTTGCGTTCTCAATAACCAGTTTCAGCTGGAGGAGAACAGGCGTGACCCCAGCTCAGGGACACAGACAAGAGAGAGCAGAGCAGGGAGGGCCAGAGACAGCAGGAAAGAATTTGACAGCCAGGCAGAGACTGATGGGAAAAGACATTTGACAGACAGCCCAAGCCAACAGGACAGACAGGCCAGGGACAAAGATTACATAAACAAGGAATAAGGACAAGCTTAGGCAATCAAAGACAGCACCGGGACGTCCAAGGTAAGAAAACAGCCTGGCCAAAAGGCAGCCGGTCACCCTGGTCATGGTGGAATAGAATCTTCCAGTGCTGAGCTGTCACAGTCACTGTCTGCATTTGCAGAGATAGCCACAAGAAGGCAGCATTGGTCCAAGAAAGTCCACAAGACTGCCGGCTCAGAACGATCAAGCCAGACTCTGAAGTCTACGGAGATGAGGGACCAAGAACATCCACATTCTAAGCTGGAGAGTCCGCTTTCCTTGCAGCAGGATGTCCTCAAAATTGGGCCGTTGCATCCACATTCCCCGCCCCCAGCCTTGTTCACTATTAACATCTCTGTCCCCACAGATCTGGGGTCTGTGCTCAGCCCCTAGAGCAGGGCTTGGCGTCTTCCTCATGAGCCCTTGGGTTCAGAGCATGCCCCCTGAAGATCCAGGAGTCTTAGCTGACCGTATGCTCAGCAGCAGTGTGCAGGGCTAAAAGCACACCAGACCCGAGGCGGCATACACAGAGACAAGCGGCAACAGGATACGGTCTTTGGAACATCTTTGAAAGGGCGCTCAAGAAAGCAGTGCATGTGGAAAAGCCCTGGTTACAATACCCTAGGTGACACAGCAATGCTATCATACACTGTCATCTTTAAGTCAAGCGTCTTATGTAACCATACCCATTTTGCAGATGGCAAAACTTATAGACTCCCCTCCCAGGACACTTCTCTTCCGCCTGAGTCACAGCCACACCCACCGTCTAGCCTTGATTCCCAAATGGTCCTGAGTTTCCCCCCTGGCCTTCAGACCAGTCCATCCACTGTCTTCTCCTGCCCCGCCCCCAAGTCTGAGCTAGGGCTGTAACCAGGATCTTGCACATCTAGGCAAGCGCCTTAAAACAGAGCTGTACCCCTGTGACACCTATTCTTGGATTTCAACTTGACTACATTTGGAATTAATTAAAGCCCAAGTGGCTGGGTCCACCTGTGAGGGGTGTTTCTTGATTGAAACATGAGGGGGTAGACCCATCCTAAATCCAGATCATTTAAGGTCAAAAGGCCCACCTTAAATCTGGGACACACTTTCTGGTGGCAGCCTACATATAAAGGACGTGGACCAAGGGAGCTTTTGCTCTTTGCCCTCTTGCCCTCCCTCTTGCTGGAGCATTAGAGCTACTTCTTTGTGATTCCAGCATCTGCTGAAGACCAGCAGAGACATCCAGCTTAGTGGACTCAGCAATTGCTGGATTCCAGGACTTTCCATTGGTAGGCAGCCATTGTTGGAATAGCGGACCACAGCTTGTGAGGCCCGCAAATAAATTTCATTCATATGCAGAAAGAGATTCATTGTGCCTTGTCTGTTCCTCCGTAGAACCCTGATGAGTACGGCCCCAAGCCAATTCTGATTTCTGTGTCCTGAGGTGTTAGGGACTGCCGACCACCAGACCCTGAATTTCTTGTAAACAACTTGTTTTCCTCTGCTCTGAGCAGCCTGCAGCTGAGCAGGAGACCTTGATGGCAGGGAGTGGGTTCTGATGAGGCCTGCAGCTGAAAGGTCCCGAGAGCTGGGAATAGCTAATGATCCCTATAGAAGTGTCTCGGGAGCATAATAAACTTGGCATTCTTGTATCAAGGATGACCCGCATCCATGTCTCTCTCTGTCTGTCTCTGTGCTTGTGTTTTTAGGTCTCCAGGCCCAGTTCCCGGCTCACATACCAACCTGTAGTGGCATGGACACTACAATTGCAGTACCGTAGAGCATGGAGCAGACACTGTTTTACACTGAGGCACCTAAAGTTCTGGGTATTCAAGATGATTTTGCTCTTGCCACTGATACATGTGCACTGTGTGGCCCCATGCCTGAGGTACCTCATCCTGTCCCCTCTGTCTCCACCATGATTCTAGCCTCCCAGCCCTGCCTTGAAGTCTAACCCTTATCCCTGAGCCTTGCTGCCCTCATCCTTCCCCAAACTGCTTCCTGTTGCTACTGAGTCTATGGACACTGCACATGTATACATGACCTTTGGCGAGCGTGTGTAGAGGTCAGAGGAGGACACTGGTGTCCCTACCACTCTCTGCCTTGTTGCTCCAAGACAGGCACTTTCAGAATGTTGCAACTGAGGATTCAAACTCAGGTCCTCATGTTTGCAGGGGGCACGTTCTTTCCCCCTGAGCCGTTTCTCTAATCCTGGCCTCAAACTCTATGCTTCTGCTGGAGCCAGAGAAAAGTGGGCACCCCAAAGTCCAGGGAGGCAACTAAAAGGAAGGGCACTGGAGGAGCCTGGGCCATGTCTGTGTATATTTCTTACAGGAGGTGATGTGCTAGTGTAGCCCAGGGTCAGGAAAAGTAGAGAAAGATGGTCTTCGTCTCAGTATTAAAAGCTAGGAGCTGGGAACAGGGCCTGGCAGGGGACCCTTAGCTGGAAATGAAGCCCAGCACTCACCTCTAGCAAGTGGGTGAGTTTCAAGTTGCACCTGTTTCCCCATTATCATTCCTGAACTTATTCTGTTAAATATTTCATTTTCAACTCAGCTGTGTTCAGGGAAACTGAGGCCAGGCTCCCAGCTCAGCCACCTAACGCCAGTGGGGAGTGGCCAGAGAACTCTTTCATAAGAGGGCTCAGGGGAACAGAATACAACTTGGAGTTTAGACTGCTCCCCATCCCCACCCCACCAGCACCCCACACTCCCACCTCCACCCCTGCTCCCAGAGTGGGGGTTCTGATTTGCTTCCTAGTCAACCATCTCCTGGGCACAGGGTGTCCCAATGGCTTCCATCTGCTCCCTGACCTTCCCCAGCAGGAGGGCTCTTAGAGGCTAGGATGAAGACAAGAGGCCTGCATCTCAATCTGCCAGGTTTTCCATAAAAATCCTCTCTCTCCTTTCAGCTTACTGACTCTGCCCAAGAACCGGACTGCAGTTGTTGGCTTATGATCACAAGAGATTCCCTTTCTGCCCTCAAAGCTCTCCCACTGTGGCTGGGGTTGTGCTGGAAGAGTTATATGTGGAAAGGAACCGGATTCCATCCGGCAATTGCGGAGATTGTGTCTCTCCAAGGAGACAGGGGAGCTGCAGCAGTGGGAAAAGAGGAAGTGATGCCCCTCGGAGATCGCATTACCCCAGGATGTGGTTTGAATTCCACTCTTTTCTCCCAGCCACTCCCTGTGCACCATTTATTAAGAGCACCAAATTAAAAACACAAGATGTAATTGCAACATGGGCTCACATGGGCTCAGTCTTCAAAATAGTCAGGGGATGAGGTAGGGCAAGACAGATGGACAACACAGACCACAAACCCAAGGAAGAAAGCAGAGTCAGCACCCATACTAAACAGCCAGGCCCTCCCCTGTGAGCTCAGGGAATGCTGTCCAGGGAGTGTCACTTCACAAGACAGACAGACACACACACTCTCTCTCTCTCTCTCTCTCTCTCTCTCTCTCTCAGAGTCCTAGAGTGTAGGCCCTGTGGGAGGGACAGAATCCTCCCCCACTGCCACCGTGCCTTCCTCCATCAATGCAAGCATGTCCTGAACTGCTCAGTCATCTGTAATTCAGCCCCTCTCCTAGCCAAAAGTTTCCCTCCCTGCCTTGTTCCTGCTTTTCCCTCCTTGTCTTAACCTAGAGCCTGCCCCCATGTAACGCTTCACGCCAGCAGAGAGCATCAGAACCCTCCAGCTTCCTGCTTTGCACCCCCTCCCCCCATGAAGTCCTCTGACCCCTGCCTCCTCTCCTGCTCCTGGCATGGAACCTTTCCTCAGGCCCGAGGCTCTTGCTCTTCCGCACAGAGCCAGCACATAACACCATTTGACTTGGTCTTGAATCCTCTCAACAGTCTGCCCAAGCCCTCTAAGCCCTTCCATTCCCTGCTGCAGCATGAAGGGCAGCTTGGCCTTCTACTGTCTGGACCATCAGCAGCATAGCCACGCCTCTATACAGCCATGAAGTGGTCTGGAGTTCTCCTGCTTCTCCATGTTCCTTTCCTAACTTCTTTCCGGGTTCTTCTTCTCAGCAGGCCTCTCAAATATGCTGATTTTCAGACATTTTACCTGGAACCCCCTCTCTCCCACATCACCAAGATCTCCTTGAGGCACCCTGAAATCTGCTCCTGGGTGTCCCAGACTTCCACTTCCTTATATTTGTCTGATGTACTAGGCTTCCCCACAGGTACCCCAAGTATTCCATCACCCCCCTGTCATCCTCCAGATGTGAAAAATAGCTTCACACCCGCTCCAGCTCATGATCCTTCCCCTCTCTGTGCCAACTAGCTGTCTCTCAATCATATAGCTGGAGAAGAAAGGGATATTATTTTACTAAGAGCTGTTAGGCTCCAGGCACTGGTCAAAGGGTCTTCTTGTATGCCTTTTCATTTCCACTGACTTTGTGTGTAATGTATACAGCACATGCCTATTTTACTGTTTGTGTGTAGAAGGGTAGCCCAGGATGACACTTAACTTCCAATCCTCCTGTCTCTACCTCCTAAGTCTATCCCTTGGTCTCATCTGGTTACATGCAGTTTTATTTGTGGGCCTCAGTTAGGGATGGGAGGAGGTGAGCGAGCTGTGCCTGTCTGAAGGTCACCAGGGGCAGAACCTAGGGCATTTGGAGTGCAGATCAGACTCAACCCAGTTCATCTCATCCATCTCGTATCTGTTCCCTCACAGTGCAGACCTGACCACTCAAGTTCTCTCTTAGCAGCCCAGCCCCCAAAGGCGCCCCAAGCTGTCCTAGTCCTGCTCTCTCCCTAGCCAGAAGGAAGGGCTCAAGTCACCTCCATCATCAGAGATCTTTGCTACCCTTTCCACGCAGTAGTGAAATATTCTGGAACACCTTTGTCCCTCTCTTCCTTGAGGCCCACCAACAGTGCCCTTCCCGGGGAGACCTCCAGTCTGTGTGTTGTCCCAGAAAGCCCCGGGCATGCTGGGTACTCATACTGCTCTGTGGTGATGTGTTTATTCCAGCCTCAGGGCCCAGCACAGACTCTGAGGATATCAAGCAGGTCCTCAGTAAAAACCAAAATCTGGACCTAGAACTTTGGCCAGTTGAGTTCCAGACTAGATGATGGCTCCACCCATTGGAGACTTAGAGTCTGACTTCCTGGGTCTGGGGATCCAGCTATGGAGTCTCTAGAGAAATGCTGATCCCGACCAGGGCAGCCTAGAGGGATGCCATTCTTTACTACCCAACTACAGACCAAAAGGACAGGACTGCCCTGACTCTTGTTGACTTAGTTAAGGAGTTAAGGTTTCTATTGGTGTGCAGGCAGACCTAGTTCTGGAATAGTAGCTCAGAGTCCTGCATCTTGCAGGCAACAGGAAAGCCACTGAGATACTGGGCAGTGTCCTGAGCATAGGACACCTCAAAGCCCACCCCCATGGTGACACACTTCCTCCAACAAGGCCACACCCACTCCAACAAAGCCACACCTCCTAATAGTGCCACTCCGGGACCAACTACATTCAAACTATCACACTTTTAAAAAAACGAAAACACTTCTAGGGAACATGGGGCTAGCAGCAGACAGAGTTGCTTGCCGCTGGAGGAGAAAAGGCCTGGAAGTTCACACTCCCCCAGGCACCACAAACTTAGGTGATCAATACCTCAGTACCCCGGGAACCCATTCCTGACGTCACCTGTACCAAAAGCTTCCAGAAAGTACTCAAAGCCAGACGCAGCCGCCTGGCACTGACAAGAGTTCTGGGGCTAACAGACACCATGAAGCCAAGACAGCAAAGCTGAGCAGCAGTATGGCTGTCTGTGACCAGCAGTGTGTGCAGCTTGGAACCATTCCCACTGCAGGACCCTGGGTAAATTTGGTCCCCCAGCCTGAGACCAGTATCAATGACAAGCCCTGGGGATCCATCCTTCAAAGCTAACCCTGCCCTTCCTCCCTGTGGGTAGGGTCAGTAACCAGAGGAATCTGGGAACAGAGAAAGGCTGCTGCTGCAGTGACACCAAGTACTTTTGTTTACTCCATTAACAGCTAAATGGAACGAGAGGACTGCCAATCTGGTCCTTGTGGCTGCTAGTCCTCTAAAACACTTCTCTTTGCCAGGTGAATATGGTCCCCGTGGCTCCACACCATCAGAGACCTTTCTGGAGAGACTAAACACATGGAAAATTTACCTTTATGAAACATTAACTTGGAACTGAAATCTAGAAGGACCTGATGTTATTGCATCTTTAGATAGGGAGCTGATGCCCTGAGGGCTGCTGGCAGTTCCTCACTCTTGGCTGAGAGGTACACCCTAGCCTTTGACAAAAGAGAGCTTGGGTATAGTGATTCAAGCCTCTAATCTCAGCCCTCAGGAGACAGGCAGGAGGGTCAGGAGTTCAAAAGTCGGTCTTGAGTATATAGCAAGTTCGAGGTCAACCTAAGCAGTATATTGAGACCCTCTTCTCAAAACAGACAAACAAGCAAAGTCATCAAGATTACTCAGCAGGTTAAGGATTTGCCACCAAGATCAGAGTTTGATCCCCAGCACTCACAAAACAGAAAGAGACAATTGGCTCCCGAAAGTTGTTCTCTGATCTCCATGCAAACCCCACGGTACAGGCACATGCTCCCTAATCAATAAAAGAAGTGAGCAAACAAGCAATGCAAACAGACCAAAAACTAAAATATGTACCATGTGGCAAACATTTCTTTGCCCTGAGAAGTTAACAAGCTGGTAGGTGAATTCAAATTCTCTGAAGATATTGAGAGCCTTGAGCAACTGAGGCAAAATTGGCATTCAACCAATTATAAACCAGGGATAGGTGTGTGTGTGTGTATGAATGGATGGATGGATGATGGATGGATGGATGATGGATGGATGGATGGATGGATGG
>LOEQ01001477.1:52027-63362 GCA_001685075.1 Bramus lutescens | reverse complement strand
GATGGATGGATGGATGGATGGATGGATGGATGGATGGATGGATGGATGGATGGATGGAATGATGCGTGAGTGGATGGGTGGATTGATGGATGGGTGGATAGGTAGGTGGGTGGATGGGTGAATTCACAGAAACAGAGAAACTGTGGTTTAAATTATCTTAAATATTTAAAACTCACTCTCAAAATGCTGACAACTGAGATAATTTCTTCAAGGCAGTTTGACTGCTTTTTCTAATAAGAGGCATTGGCTCTACTGAACAAACTTACAGAACACAAAACATCAGCAAACTTCAATTTTAATTAAGTAGTTAACACAACTCTAATCCTGTGGCTTTCTCTATATCTTTTAGATTAAAAACTATCTTAAAAAGCTATCTTAAGTTCTATTTGAGTCATGATCAAGGCAGAGGACTCAGCATAATTTTTTATTTCTATATAATGTAATATCTTCTGAGTACATTTACTAGGAAATTCATTCTGATCATATTTTACTTAATGTTAAAGCTTGTTAATAGTTCGTTTCCTCTTCAGCACTACTTAGTAAATGGAAGGATGTTTGTCAGTGAGACAGGTCGGATTCTGATTGGATAGGCAGCCAATCAACAAAGCAGACACAGTTGCGCAGCTGGAAACAGGATGAAGCCACAAATGATGTGTTCCAGCAGCCCATGGGAGGTGTTGGCTTAAAAGGCCTGCCTGCTTTGCTCCAGATGCTGTTATAGACTAAGAATACATTCTCAGTTAGAGAGCCGCAGCTTGGCCCCATCCCATACTGATGACAACGGAGCAGTACTCTGGTATTTCATTTCCCTCTTCCCACTCTGACAACTGGTGTATATGCACAAGCATATTAAACTTAAAAGAGAAACCTTAATGTCCTTAATGGTCTGTTTCAGTTAACACCAAAACAAGATGCCTCAGGGAATGAATGTACTGGCTCTGTGGAAGCCTCACTTCTCTCCACCAGCAGCACACTAAGCCAGCTCTTGTCTTTATATCCAGGAGGTTAGTTTGTTTGTTTTTAAATAAAACACACACACACACAGAGTACCTGCTCTGTTCAACTAGCAAATTTTAATGGCTTTCATTTATCATTTTAAATTACACAATTCTAAAACTCCTTTAGACATAGCTGTGATATGTAAGACAACCTGTCTTTAACTACATTACTCTTAAAAAAGAAAACTTCAGGGCCAATGAGATGACTCGGCAGGTAAAGGCCCTTGCTACCAGGCTTGATGCCATGAGTTTGATCCCTGGGACCCCTGTGATGGAAGGAGAAAACCAACTCCCACAAGTTGTCTCCAGACTGCGAGTATGCCATGGCACACGCTTACCTACGAAGGCACAAAAATAAACGCATACATACACAAGTGAATGTTCAATGAAAATTAATTCTTGATAATCTTCCCATCAAGTCAGGCACTGTTTAAAAAACTTCCACCTTGTTTAAAAGAAATATGAATTATCACTTTACTACGGTAGGACTGTTACAGGATTTTTGTTCATTTTGACACAGTTTTGTTAAAAATGGAGCTTATCCATTTTTCAATATCAATTCTGTTGGTGGTGTTATTGATGCATTGTATTCTGTGTGTGTGTGTGTGTGTGTTGCACATGTGTGTGCAGGTATGTAAGCACGAGTCTGCACAGGACAGAGGACAGTCTTGGGTGTCATTCCTCATCACCATCGCTTTGAGACTCACTGAACAGACTAGGCCGGCTGTGACCCGCAGAGAGTCCTCTGCTTCTGTCTCTCCAACACTGGGATTACAGCAAGTGAGCACCACAACACCCAGCTTCCTTTTCTTTTTTCTTTTTTCTTATATTTATTTACTTATTATGTAGACAATATTCTGTCTGTGTGTATGCCCGCACGCCAGAAGAGGGCACCAGACCTCATTTCAGATGATTGTGAGCCACCATGTGGTTGCTGGGAATTGAACTCAGGACCTTTGGAAGAACAGGCAATGCTCTTAACCTCTGAGCCATCTCTCCAGCCCTTCTTTTTTCTTTTTAAATATTTATTTAATTTTAAGTGTTTGAGTGTTTTGCCTGCATATGTATCTGTGCACTATCTATGTGCCTGGTGCCTTTAGAAGTCAGAAGAGGGTGTGGGATCCTGAGGAACTAGAGTTATCAATGGCTGTGAACCACTACGTGGGGGCTGCAAACTGAACCCAGGTTCTCTGGAAGAGCAGGCAAAACTTTTCACCTCTGAACAGTCTCAGTAATTTTCAAGTGTATCTTTTAACTGTTGGATGGACGCTCCGTTTCTGTCTGTCCTTTACAGTGAACTCGCGATTGTGCCTCTTCTGTTCTTGTTCAGTGCCAGCCAAGCCCAGGATCTCACATGCGCCGGGCAAGCACACTACCGCAAAACCACACCTTCAACCCACTCAGCAGCTCTTTCTGTCATTGCTGACCTTTGACTTACTAAAATGAGAAAGGCATGCTAGTCTCCATGATTATCCATTAATTTTAAAAAGTCTTTGTTCTATATCTGTCCCCATATCTGTTCCCATACGCTCTCTCCCTCCCTCCCTCCCTNTCTCTCTCTCTCTCTCTCTCTCCCTCCTCCTAAACTTTAATTAGATAGTTGTGTCAATCTGTTTTCAGTTGCCATCATGAAATACCTAAGACTGAGTATGGGAAATAGTTTACGCTGGTCCAACCTTCTGGAGGCTGGGAAGCCTAAGAACGTGGTGTTAGCCAACTGCTTCAATTTATGGCAGAACTCAGAAGGGCAAGCAGGTACCTGTGGAAGACAGACAGGAGGAACAGCCTTGCTTTGTAACAAGCCCACCACCGCAGTCACTAGCCCCACCCAAGAGGAACTCACTCCCTCAAGGAGCACAATTGATTCCTCGCTCTTCCCCCCAAACATAATATTTTCATTAATTATTGAGAATTTCATACAATGCACCTCAATCAACTTGCTTCTCACTTCTCCCAGGCTCACCCTCTCTCCCCTGTACCCCAACCCAAACAAAAGACAAAACAAAATAAAAATCCAGTAAAGTCCAATCAGTGTTTCCCGTACACTCACTGGAGCATGGTCAAACTCCCAGCGGCCAGTCCCTTAAAGATAACTGAGTCCTTCCCCTGCCCCACCCTCACGGGAAACCATCAGCTGTGAAGAGCTACCCTTCATCATCTTTACCACAGTTGCAAGGACTCTTCAATAGCTTCCTGTCTGGAAGGGGGTCACAGAAGCCTGCAATGTCTCTCATTCTCAGTTATGAGTCCACAGTCGTCAACACCACTGCAAAAGACGTGTCCTTGCCCACAGCAGCCAGGGCAGCGCAGATCACGGACTTCCACACGGTTTCCGGAAGCAGCACAGACTGCGGATTTAAGCATAGTACAGCAGCAGCTCAGATCACGGACAGCGCTGATCCCTCTTAATGGCCAGCTCCTCTTAAAGCTCCCGAAGTGGCACCTTCAATGCCACTACATTGAAAATGAGGTCTCAGCATGAGTCTTGGTGTCAGGAAATCACACCCAGGCCACAGTCGTGGCTATCAAACTGTCTTACTTTATCCACATTCTGACATTTCTTCTATCTCTTGCCTCCTTTTCCCTCAAGGTTTGTATTCGTGACTCTATCTTTCCTCTTACTGATCCTCTCTACAGTCCTCTCTACAGCCTAAACTGCTTTTAATCAAGCAAATGTTATTTTTATTTGTGTTTTCTGACAGAGGTCTTGCAATACAGTCCAGTCTAGGAGAACTCACGGGGCAGTTCAGGGTAGCCTTGACGTCACCATCCTCCTTCCTTCAGACCACAGTGCTCCAAGTTCCATTCACCATAGTGAGCGAGCGCTACTGAATCTTAATTGGAACAATTACATTTTTCATTGTATATTTAATTCAAACTGTTGCTTTTTTATTTGTATGAAATTTGCAAATCATAATATTTATACTGAACAATTTCAAAGTGACTGTTAGTGCATTTGCAAGGTAGTAAAACCACTCCAGTTTTTTTTCAAATCTCATTTTTTTCCTGATAAAACCCTGCTGTCTATGCGTTTTTGGAACTGTTTCTTTAGCTTCTATACTCTTATACATTAAGTGTTTAATCTTCCTTTGTACCTATTCTGTGTACGACACATAGTGATCTAGTATCTACAGCCCCCAGAACCTGCTGTACCAAGTCCTCCACCGGCTCGGCTGACTCAGGGGCAGAGACTGGTGAGGGTCTTTCACACTGAGAAAACTTTCTCACAGAAGTTCGCTGAAGGCACCCCCAGTCACGAGCTCCCCAGCCTCTACTGAAAGCTTGTCTTAGACTGTAGATCCAGGCTCAGCACCTGCATCTGAGCCCATTCCTCTTGTCAGAGAGCATATTAACACTGACTATAGTGGGTCAGTCTCGAGGATCTCTCCTGCTGCTGCTGATTCTGGCCGGCTCTTGCCCCTCTGGCTTCCCTCCATAGCACTCCATCCTCCTGCTCCCAGCCACCCAGGCAGCAATGAGGCCTAGATTGCTTCAAGATTGGTCAAGATCAAAGGAATAGTCTTACATCTCCAACAGACTGTAACTGCAGGCATGGAAAGAAAAAGCTTGGGCCCTCTCCACTCTCTAAAAGACACAGCTGTAAAGAACTGGGAACAGCCAGGCTGACCCTGATGAGCCTGGACTAACTACTCCCAGGATTGTAGAATTAAGTCAGAAGCACAAGACCTTCACACGCCAGAAATAAGTCGGGTTTACAGAACTGTTAATGCCGCTGTAGTAGTTATTACGAAAGTGAATTAGGGTAACTGGAGACACAGGAAAGACAGAGAGGGGTACTTCAAAGGACCTTGGCTTCCTGCTCAGGCAGGGGTGTGAACGTTGATGAGTGAGCTGTGTGCTTTCAGCCTTGAACTGGGACTGCTGCAGGGAGGGGGCAGCTTTCCCCAGAAAGTTCCCAGGCTACAGTCTCCAAGGCAGGCTAACTGTGACTTTGAACCTCTGGTGCCTGCTTCTGAGCTCCTTGCTTGGTTAGCTGTTCCTGTGACCATCCTGGCAGGAGCAAAGAGAGCCCCTTATGCCCCGCCCTTCAGTTATCAGGCCACTGACACAATGCTTAAGGGCCTGGAATTTCCCAAAAAGTCTCATGCTGGAAAGAAAAGAAAACCTAAAGCCTGGTAGTCCCCATTCCACCAGAGGGACTTGCCTCTCAGGAGGAGACAGAACACAGCACTGCTAAGGGCACAGCAAAGGAGCCAGGAACTGAGAGGCTGCTGTGTCAGTAACAGACCAGCCATGGGTGGCACCACAGCCTGACAAGGACGGCTTAGTCAGGCTCCTGTTTAAGCTCTAGTTTAATATCTTGTCAGTACACTAAGGTGGACATGGGGGACTCACTGAACCTCTTCATCTGTGGGCACTATGAATAAATCATTCTCCCTGCTTTGCTATGCTGGCCTTTGTGGTTAACGTATCAAGGATAGGAGGCCAAGCACCCAGGACCCAGGCTTTGACCTAAAACAGAATCTAAAGACAGGGAAAATTAAGGGAACATGGGAAGGGTAAGGAGCCCTCACCCTAGAGCCTAGCTGAGGCCTCTCTCCTGCTAAGGGTCAAGAATTCCAGAACAGTAAACATTTGCTGTAATGGTTGCCTACACAAAGATAATATTCCTCTTATACAGAGTCATTCCATATAAGAATGTTGAAATATTAATAACAACAAATCATGCTTTTGGCCTAAGCCTTTCTAGTTTCCCAACTATAAGCCTACAATTTCCTAGCAATCTCAGAAGAAAACAAGAAGGCTCCATAACAGCAAAAGCACAGCTTAACCTTGTTGTGCAACTCCTGAGACACATTCTTGTTCTTTCTTTCTTTGAAAACACATTTTATTTAAGCCCCCCCCAACCAGCTAGCTGGTGGCATGTTTTGTTTTGTTTTGTTTAAGATTGAGTTTATTTCTTAGTCAGGGTTGCTATTGCTGTAATGGAAACACCATGACCAAAAGCAACTCTAGGAGGAAATGGTTTATTTCATTCATGGTTTCATCACTGAAAGCAATGAGGACTGGAACCGGGAGCTGATGCAGAGGCCGTGGAGAGGAGATGCGTACTGGCTTGCTTCCCCTGGCTTGCTCAGCCTGTTATAGAACCCAGGACCATCATCCCAGGGATGGTTGTCATTGGTTTTTGTTTTGTTTTGATTTGTTTTTTACTCTTCGGGGGTCTGCCACCCAGTTCCCAAATAAATACACAGAGACTCATTCTTACTTACGAATGTCCAGCCTTGCTTGACTTGTTTCTTGCCAGCTTTTCTAACTTAAATTATCCCGTTTCTCATTAGCTATGTTTTGCCTTTGTGATTTTTACCTTTCTTTATTCTCTATGACTTTCTTACTTTCTTTACTCCATGGATGGCTGTGTGGCTGGCCCCTATCATCCCCTTCTCCTTTCCTCATTCCCTGCTCATCTTTTGTAGATTTCTCCTTATATTTATTTTCCCTGCCTACCTGCCTGTTGTGGAATATTAATTTAAGATGTGTTACATTTGTTTATGCTGTGGAACATTTGTTTTAATGATGCAAGGATGTGTTGCATTCTTTTAGGGTGCATTTGCTTAACTTTGTGAAACTGTGTTACTTTGCCTGCCTAAAGCACCTGATTGGTCTAATAAAGAGCTGAATGGCCAACAGCAAGGCAGAAGAAAGGATAGGCGGGGCTAGCAGGCAGAGAGAATGAATAGGAGGAGGAATCTGGGAAAGAAAAAGATTAAGGAATGAGAAAAGGAGAAGACATCAGGGGCCACCCACAGAGTAAGAAATAAAGAAAGGTATATAGGATAAAGGTAAAAACCCAGAGGCAAAAAGTAGATGGGATAACTTAAGTTAAGAAAAGCTGGCTAGAAACAAGCCAAACTAAGATCAGTCATTTATAAGAAATAATAAGTCTCTGTGCACATTTATTTGGAAACTGGGTGGTAGACCCCCCAAAAGAGTAAAAAACAACCAAATACACCTGCCAACTGTTAAGTTAGGAGCGTCACCCTAGCCCCTGGCATCCATCCCAGGCCCCTGGCCTGGGAGTTGCTTTGCTCTGGACTCCAAATCCCAGCATGCCAGGTCCTGACCCCTCCCACCGGGTATTTAAGTGGGCTTCCAGAGCAGGAACACGTGGTCCTGGATTTGCATGGGCTCCCTGATTTTTTTTTTGTCTCCCCTGCCATGCTCTCGGCCACCCGAGAGCGCCACTACTTGATAAAACATGGGCATTTAATTTGGTTTGATCTGACCTAATTGGATTTCTTTGCGCTGGTGGAGCCACCCGTCTTAGGATATTTTCCTGACACCAACCTTGAGACCCTATGGTCTGAAGTCAAAACCTGGAACCTCCATGGTGGAAGGAAAGAATCAATTCCCACGCAATGTCCTCTGACCTCCATGTACACACCGTGGCACCTGTGTGCCTACACTCCTCCATGCACTCACAAAATAAACAAATAAAAAGTAAAGCTCTCATCTTCAGTAAGTAAAGACCAAAGAAAATAAGCAAGCTGCGGCAGCGTGAAGCTGTCTCCAGCCACTCACACTGAGACTCCATTCCTGGGGACAAACCTCAAAATGCCAGCAACACATCTATTGAATTCATTCCTTTACAGAAAAGGCACAACTTGACACTTTATCCTACTGAATGGAGAAAATCAAGTTTTCCAAGGTTTTTTTTTAATTTCTCTTATTGAAAATTGATTTTGCTCAGACAATATATTCTGATTTCTTTTTCTTCTCCCCCATACCTCCTAGTTTCTCCCCACCTCTTCTCCCATCTGGATCCATGCCCTTTCTGCTTCTAGAAAACAAACAGGCATCTAAGGAATAATGATAAAATAAAATAAGCTAAAACAAAAATAAGTCGCCAAGAAAGAGCCAAAGGAAATGCACAAGAAACACATGTGATGCAGACACCCACATTCTCACATGCAGAAATCCCATAAAAATCCAAAGCCAGAAGCCACAGTATAGACACAAAGGACCTGTACAATGAACACGAGACAGAGACTCTCCAAAGATATTGTTGACTTGGCTTTGTTCTGTGTCAGCCATCCACTGCTGCCTGCCCTGAAGAATGGTTCGTTTACCCAGTGAGACTCCTTTTTTTATTTTGCAAGTGGTTATCAATTGGAGATAACTTCTGGGTTAGGGATGGGGCTTGTGTCCACTTCTCCTTCCAGCTCTAGAACCCACCTGGTACAGACCTGAGCAAGACCTGTGCATGCTGCCTTAGTCTCTGTATGTCCATATGTGTGGATGGCAACATCCCTTTTAGAGCTGAGTGTCCCAAGGTCTCTCTCTCTATATTGTCTGTCTTTGTCTGTGTTTGTTCTCCTCTGCTGCAAGAGGAAGCTTCTCTGATGTTGACTGAAAGAGGCATGGATCTATGAGGATAGCAGAATGTCATTAGGAGTCATTTTTTTCTCTGCTCCTTTAGCAGAACATTAGAATTTGGTTTTCCCCTAGATTCCTGGCCTATCTATTCTCAGGTTCTTGGCCACTCAAGCAGCCTTGGGTATGGGTTCCATCTCATGGAGTGGGCCTTAACTCAAATCAGATATTGGTTGGTTACCCCCACAAGCTTTGTGCCACTATTGCACCCACATATCTTGTAGGCAGGTCACCAAGGTATATCAAAGGAATTATAGCTGAGTTGGGTAATTCTGTATGCTGTGAATATGTTTTAATACCATTGGTTAATAAAGAAGCTGCTTTGATCTGTGGCAAGCAGATTAGAGCTAGGTGGGAAAACTAAACTGAATGCTGGGAGAAAAAAGGTGGAGTCAGAGAGATGCCATGTAGCCACAGAAGGAGACAGATGCCAGATGGAACCTTACCAGTAAACCATGAGCCTTGTGGCAAAATATAAAATAATAGGAATGGGTTGATAAAAGATGTAAGAGTTAGTTAATAAGAAGTATAAGATAATAGGCCAAGCAGTGTTTCAATTAATACAGTTTCTGTGTGATTATTTAGGGTCTGGGTGGCCGGGAACGAACAAGCTGCCTCTTCCTACAGTTGGTGTTTACCTTGCTCCTTTGGTGGCATGCATAGTTCCTCAAGTACCAGGAACACTACTAGTCCACAGGGGTGAAGGCAGCAGCTCAACTCCTCTGTGTTCAATTTTGTAGGTATTGTCTTCAGCAATAGCACCTTCTGTCAGTTTGTAGAGAGCCACCAATAACCTTGGCAATAGCCTGGGTTGTATGGGGGTTCCCATGGGACCCCTTTAGTCAAGAACCCAATTAGTGGTAACCTAGTCCTGGTACTGGAAGCTTCATTTGGTGACAACAGATGTCCAGTTCAGGCTCTGTCTCTCCCTGTTATCTGGTGTTTCATTTAGATTGCCTTCATATACATACATATTTTAGAATGCTTCTACTGTATTAGGTTTCTCTATGACTTCTCAAATGGCCCTTATGTTTAGTTGTTTCTCTCCATATCCACTTGCTTGCCCCTTCTCCTCCCCCTCCCTGTTTGATCCTCCTGTCTCAACACACGCACACGCGTACATGCACACACACACACACACACACAACTATCTATTTTATTTCCCCTTCTTCCCTTCCTAGGGAGATCTATTTGTCCCTCTAGTTCCTTATTCTCCACTTAACTTCTGTGGCTATATGTAATGTAGCTTGATTATCAATGAAAACAGCTAACATCCTCATATAAGCAAATATATACCATATTTGTCTTTCTAGGTATGAGTTACCTCACTTGGGTTGATATTTTTCTAGTTCCTTCCACTTACCTGCAAATTTCATGATATCATTTCTTTAACATTTTAGTAAATTGTGTAAATGTACCACATTTTCTTTCTCCTTTCATCCCCTGACAGACATTTAGGTTGTTTCCAATTTCTGCCTATTATGACTAGAAGAACAATGAATATGGCTGAGCAAGTGTCTCTGTAGTAGGATGATAAGTCCTTTGGGTATACACCCAAGAGTGGTAGAGCTAGATTTTGAAGTAGATTAATTCTCATCATTCAGAGGAACTGCCACACTGATTTCCAAGTTGTCGAAGTTTTTTTTAAATAATCTGTTGTGTGTGTATGTGTGAGCGTGCGTGTGCGTCATTCTGTGTGTGTGTGCATATGCATGTGTGCATGTTCGTGTGTGTGCGTGTGCATGTGTGCATGTTCGTGTGTGTGCGTGTGCATGTGTGTGCGTGTGTGTGCACGCGTGTGTGCACATTCATGTGTGTATGTGTGTGTGCGCGTGTGTTTGTGCAGATCAAAGAACAACGTGCCAGAGTCAGTTCTCTCCTTCTACAGTTTGGTCCTAGGGATCAAACTCAAGTCACCAGGCTTAGCAACAAGCCCCTTTATCCACTGAACCATCTCATCAGCCCTCACTTTTTTTTTCAAAACTGCAAGCCATAGGAGCAAACATTACATACAATATGTTACTCCATAGAAATGCACATAAAAAATGTTGACGAAAGGCTCCCTGGTTCACCACGTGCGCTCATAGTTTCAATTCCATTCCACCTGTTCTGGCAGATAGTCTTTGCCTGAATTTATGGTGACAAGCACTAAATTAATTTCCAATAGGAAAGTGGCACAGGGAAGTTTGTGCCTGTCTAGTGGGTAGTTACTTCCTCCAAATTTGGATGCTCTTTCCTGGAGGGAGGAGATAGACTCTTAAGGCTCAGGGAATGAGGGAAACTTAGGAAACACTATTTACAAGACTTGGCAGGGCTGGGTGGTGGTGGCGCATGCCTTTAATCCCAGCACTCAGGGAGGCAGAGGCAGGAGGATCTCTGTGAGTTCGAGGCCAGGCTGGTCTATAAGAGTTAGTTCCAGGACAGGTCCCAAAGCTACAGAGAAAACCTGTCTCGAAAAACAAACAAACAAAGACTTGGTGGGGGGCTGAGGGGTGCTCACTCCCTATGGTTATAGAAACAGTAACCATAGCTGGGGTGAGGAGACTCCAGCCAGCCAAGCCACATGCAAGCTGTGCAGACTGCTCCAGACTTGTGGCTCTCATGAGTCGTGACGACACTGGGATAAGCTCTTGGGACACAGCTATTTTTGAGTCAGACACTCCAATGAACTCACTAGTTCACTAGGGTAGACTTGGTGACACCGTTTCTTTATCTGTCGTTGGTGTACAGTCTGGAGGCAAAGGGTGTTTGTTCAGAACTTCCCAGGAGAGTCACACTGAACAACTGGTACCTGAGCAGAGACCAGGAAAACCTGAGATGAGTAGGGGAGGAGCAGCTACGTTCCTGCAGTGGGTTCTGGGACACGTGGATGAGTAGGGGAGGAGCAGCTACGTTCCTGCAGTGGGTTCTGGGACACGTGGATGAGTAGGGGAGGAGCAGCT
>LOEQ01001477.1:34363-51974 GCA_001685075.1 Bramus lutescens | reverse complement strand
CGTTCCTGCAGTGGGTTCTGGGACACGTGGATGAGTAGGGGAGGAGCAGCTGCGTTCCTGCAGTGGGTTCTGGGACACGTGGATGAGTAGGGGAGAAGCAGCTGCGTTCCTGCAGTGGATTCTGAGACACGTGGATGAGTAGGGGAGGAGCGGCTGCGGTTCCACAGTGGGTTCTGGGACACGCGGATGAGGTGGGGAAGAGCAGCTGCAGTTCCTGCAGTGGGTTCTGGGACACGCAGATGAGGCAGGGAGGAGCAGCTGCAGTTCCTGCAGTGGGTTCTGGGACATGCAGATGAGGCAGGGAGGAGCAGCTGCAGTTCCTGCAGTGGGTTCTGGGACACATGGATGAGGCTGATCCACGTGAGAGTGGAGCATCTGGGGGTGGGCAATAACAATAGGACGCCCTTTCCCCATGTGGCATGAGATGCCATGCCTCCTTTTTGTAGTAGGGCTTTCATGCTTCCTGCAGTGAGCTATAGGACATGCAACCAAATCTAAACCATCTGAGAGTACAGTGTCATGGGGGGGAACCCCAGGGTGGCTATTTCTTCTACTTGGTATGAGGTGGCATGATTGACTAATGTGACTGTGAGATGCCCCCAAAACTGCTGCTGAACTGGAGACTACATTGCACTCTCTGAAAGTACCACTTAACGGGGTGGTGTCAGTTATGTGGCCTTTCTTGTGATCATCCACATGCAACTCAGATCCGGCTATCTCCCCAGAAAGAGCCTGCCCACCCAAGAGAAGAATGCCAAAACACAAAAGGCACTGGATGCTATCTGCTGCATTAGCCTCTGATTTGCCAGGTAATCCTTTTATCGGAGGGGGAGCAGGATGAGATGGAGGTGGTGGCTTGCTGTTTCATACAGTTGGCAAGATGCAAGGAAATGAGAGCCCAGATGAGATCTGTGCTAAATAGCCCTTTCTGGATCCAAAGACTTGGGACTCATGAGAAGAACCGGACAGTGAAGAGGCAGGAAGGAGGGTAGAAGTCTTCTTAGAAGACATCCTCAGGTCCAGCCTTTAATTCCGACACAGGGAAATCCATAATTTGGCATGCAGGCAGGGGTCTTATGAATGGTCCCATATAAGACAGTGTGACAATCAGGGGACGCTCAGCATCTGAATCAATTGAACTGGGAAAGACTTGAAGAAGCAATGGAAGAGCCTCTGACTGATGCTGATGTTGTGGCACATGAGGGTGGGCGGGGTTAGGTTGAATGCTAGATGTATGGATGCAGAGGAATTGATGTAACTTCCCATCTTTCCTTGAGACAAAGTTGCACAACCTGAGGCAACAAGAAGGACACCAGTCCCTATGGATGGCTCATAGGGACCCTTAAGGATGCCTGATGTTCAGATATCTAAGAAAAGCAGACTCAAAGACAAAAGGAATGGCAAGCTTTACTGAAGGAACTGAAAGTGAGAGGGGCTGTGTGATGCTCAGTTCACCAGGCCAGACAGGACTGTTTGTGAGAGAATAAAGAGGTTATTTGGCGGTGGTGGTTCACTCCTTTAATCCCAGCACTTGGGAGGCAGAGGCAGGTGCATCTCTTGAGTTCAAGGCCAGCCTGGTCTACAAAGTGAGTTCCAGGACAGCCAGGACTGTTTCATGGGAAAACCCTGCCTTGAAAGGCAAAAACAAACAAAAAGAAAAAAAAAGAGGTTAGTTAATTCGGTAGGGTCCCCAGGATGGGTTTGGGGCTTTTGTGGCTTTGCTGAGCCCTGTGTTGAGATGTGATCTCTATGAGGTAGGAAAGGCTTTGGCAGATCTGAATAATTTAGATCAGTTTGTCAATTACATCTATAAAGTACTAAAGCAACCAAGAAGGTACAAGAGAAAGACAAAGCAGACAAAGAAATCTATCTGGGCAGCTCAAAGGCAAAAGTCACAAACTCGAGTTCCTAGGAAAAACTTAACAGAAAACCAAACATTATTATAGTTTCTTGGAAAACTCTTAAGTCTCAGGAACACCTTGCAAGTAAAGATTAAGCTCCACCTAGGTGTGGGCAGTTATTCCCCCAGACTGTGCTGCGTATGTTTTCCTCCATAAACTAGGAATAAAGATTGCTCTCCTAACCCCGGGCCCTTTAAGCAGCCAGGTGTATCCAGTGGAAAGTCTAGGCCCACAGTGCTGACCCAGAGCCTATCAGAACTGGGGAGGTGACTCCATAAGCAGGCAGGGCAGGCTAGAACATAACCTGCTTCGTATTAAGCCAGAGGCAGGCCAAGCAGTGCAAGCTGGCCCTACTAAAACTGTCAGAGCCGGGCAGCTATGCAGAGGCCCTATGGCAGGATAAGGAAGAAAAGGGAGGAGGGGTGGCTCCCAGAAAATGACTGTGGGTTGTGAAGAGCTACGTGGGGTAGCGTCCTCCCTCAATGCTGCTGTACCAAACATTGCCCTTGGACAAAGCAATTGATACAGAAATTAAACTACTCTGCACTGAATCGAACATTACTGCCTCTTTATATCATCTTAGCTGCTTGTGAACAACTGGCAGACACTTCANNAGTGGCTGATGACAGGCTTTAGATCCTACCCACTCTCTGTATAAAAGGCTTCTTTGTACACTGGTTAACCCTTGAGTGTCTTGCAGGCTTGTGAAACATTTGGAAGAACCGCAGAACTAGTGATTATTGAATGTAAGCAGAAGTACCCTGTGTGAGCAGGCAGGGCACACCCAGAAGCCACACAGTTGCCTATTGGAAATCCCAGAACCAAAGGTGGGCTAACCTCACCAGGAGTTGTTAGCCAGAAAGACCCTGGAGCTCCCCCAGCATACAAGCTATTACCACTGCTGTTGGCTGCACACCAGAACTAGATGGTAAGATCACATTGCCAAAGACACTGAATGTTTCGGCTATAAGACAGAGAGAAATGGACTGGGACTGAACCAGAATCTCCCTTCCTGCTGGCTGGCTTGCACAGTGTCCTACAATACTGTGTGGACTCCTGGGAGAAAACTGTCCTCAACAACCATGGATACTGCAAACTACAGTATCAAGATGTACCTATGGATGCCAAAGTGGCGCCATTTCTCTAAGAGTATTTCTAGTTAGATTCAAGCCTACTCCGTAGACTGGGGGCTCACATCTGGTACTGTAAGCCAGGACAAAATACCATGGCATAAAAGAGGTCCTAAGTGCCAGTGGGGAGGTCGCTGCTGTCATTTGCTATGTAGGTGTTGAGTCCTATTTGTCTGTCTTATAGCCTGTCGAATCGCCTTCTAAGCCATGTGGTTGTGTTTCCTCCCATAGATGCCTGTTATCAGCTTTGGCTGACTATGGAACAAGAATTCTTTTTGTAATGGGCAGTCTCCTAATGGACTAATAACTGGTCAAGCTCTTGGGAACAAGTGACTCTTACCACGGCACAGGTTCAGCAACAGAAAACAAAGCAGATATGCCATCATAACAATACATACATTAAAAAAAATGTGGACAGGGTAGCTTGAACAGAAGGATCTTATGTCTCACAGTTCTGGAAACTGGGACCCTCAGAACAAGGTCCCAGCACGGTAGGACCTGGCAAGATGACTCCATGGGTAAAGGCACTGGCTGTACTAGCCTGGTGACCTGGCGTCACTCTCCAGACCCCACAGTGGAAGGAGAGCCCTGACTTCTGAAAGTAATCCTCTGACCTCCACACATGTACCTTGGTATGTGTGTGCCTTTGCTCACATGACCAACACCATATGCACAATAATAATAAAATTTTTAATCTATTAAGAAAAAGTGTTTGCTTCCTCCAAGGCCCCTCTGCTTGCCTTGCAGAAGGCCATCTTCTTCCAGCGCCTTTGCCTGATCTTCCCTTCCTTCCTGCTCTCATCTTCCAATAGGGACACCAATCATATTGAGTTAGGTGTTGAATACATTGAATTGAAAAGACCTCACTGTAACTTAATTACCTCTTTAAAGCCTTTCTCTCCCAATACTGCCACATTCTGTGATAATGAGGGTTAGACCGGCAACACAGAAACTGGGGGTGGCTGAGGACAATTCACTAATTGTCACTCATGACATCCTTTGTTTTGGAGACATTCCCGAGGGACTATGCTGAGTGTCTTTGAGGAAGAAAACAGCAGTAGAGCCAGGGAAGCAAGAAGGGGGTGTTGCCAGCCATGAGAAACACATTTTGTCCCCAAACCCTGTAGCTCTCCAGTGATGACCAGATTCACAGAGAAATAACCACAGCGCCGTCAGTCCACTCTGAGGTTCTTCTGCCCTGACCCTGAACCATAAGTGCTAAAGGCAGAGAGCAGCACTAAGGGGCCAGAGGCAGCAAAAAAGGCAACCGGGTCCCAACTTTGGCTTTGCTGTGGCCTAGACCTTACATTCATCACCTTCAGCTGCATGGCCTCAAAGATGCATTTCCTACTGCTGTGGATTTGTCTCCATTTATTCTTTATTTGAGACAGGGTCTCCCACATCCCAGGCTGGCCTTGAACTTCTGCTTCTCCTGTCTCCACCTCCTGGGTGCCAGATTGCAAGACCACCTAGGAGACACATCTCAAGCGTGTCTGTGAGGGTGTATGCGGGGAAGTTAGCTGAGGAGCGAAAGGCCACGGGAAATGCGGGTGGCTCCATTCCATGGGTTGTAGCTGAGCTGAAAAAAAAGAAAAGGGAGAAAAAGCACCAATACCACCAGTAACCACCTCTGCTTCCTGGCTGTAGATGCAGCGTGACCAGGGGCCTCACACTCAGAGCCAGAGCCTTTCTTACCAACGCACCTCCCACTGTGATAGATAGACCCATGAGCATAACCCCTCCCCTTCCTTCCTTAAGCTGCTTTCATCAGAAGGATAGCTTCTTGTTTTGTAACAACACTGGAAAAACAAAGTCTCTGTGAGCTGGGTGTGGTAGCAAGTGCCTTTAATCTTAGCTCCTGGCAGAGGCCGGTCTGTGAGTTCAAGGCCAGCCTGGTCTACCAGGAGAGTTCCTGATCAGCCAGGGCTATATTTACATTTAAATGATTTAAATGCCATTGTAAGAGGGCCAAGAGATAGGACTTTTCAAAGGTGATGAGATCATTAGGACANNNNAACGTCACTGCTGAGGCAGGTTAGTTGCTGTGGGTGTGGGCCCTGTAATAAAAGGACTTGTTAGAGTGGGGGCCTTCCTCTCTTTTGCACGTGCTCACTGCGCTTCCACCCTGTTACTGAGGAGGAAAGCCCTTCAAGACTCCAGTGTCATTTCTAGCCTCTAGAACTAGGACCCAAAAACATTGTCATTTAAAAGTTACCCAAGCAGTGATATTCTATTAAAACAGCAGAAAACAGATGAGGGAACCTGTGTTGCTTTGCTGACTATGTGATACAATATCTGACATAAACAAATTTTTAATTAAAAATTTTTTATTTATTTTACATACCAACCAAGTTTCTCCCCCTTCCTCTCCTCCCATTCCCTCCCCCCACCTCCTTTCTACCCACCCCACATCCACTCTTCAGAAAGGGTAAGGCCTCCCACGGGAGTCAGCAATGCATGGCATATCATGTTGAGGCCAGGACCAAGCCCCTACGCACTGCATCAAGGCTGGGCGAGGCATCCCATCATAGGGAATGGGTTCTTGGAAGGGATATTGGGACCTTGGCAATTTCTCCTCTGCTTTCTGAATGCCCTGAGATGAATAGAATCTACCCCTACCCCACCCCTACCTACCTCACCCCACCCCTACCCCACCACAACCCCATACTCTTCCTGCCATGATGTGCTCTGCTCCCATAGGCCTAGACAACAGAGCAGAGGATCATGAACCAAAATCTGAAACTATGAACGCAGGATAGCTGTTTCCTCTTTATACCTTAATTGTATCCGATAGTTTTTCACAGAATTAGATTGTAGATTTACACAGGCACTCACACAAGTGTCTAAACCAGGTCACCTTAAGATTAAAAGACAAGACACACAGACTCATTATTCGTCAGTGTGGGACTATAGAAGAATGTGGATCTAGGAGGGAAAGATGGCTCACCAGGTCACAGCGCTTGCTGTGAAGGCCCAGTGGCCTGAGTTCAGTCCCTGGAATTCACGGTAGAAAGAAAACCAGCTCCTGAAAGGTGTCCTCTGCCTGGCGTGGACGCAAGCAGGCAGGCACGCTTGCACACTTGAAAGAAACAAAGAAGAAAGAAAGAACTCTTATCTGGATTTTAGAACCACAAAGGCTTATCTGAGGTGGATTTTGTTTGTTTTGTAAGTACGGAGCTTGCTTTGTAGCTGAGGATTTGCCTTGAAATCCTGATTCCCCCCCCTCCACCTTCCAAGGCCGGTTTCCACGCACTCTTTTCTCATCCCTTCCTATCACTTTAAAACAATGATGTCTGATGCTGTGGATGTATTTCAGCCAAAGAGTGCTTGCCTGGCACTCATGAGGCCCTAGGTTCGAACCCAAGCACCACATAAACCAGTCATGATAATCGCTTAAGCCTTTAATCTCAGTATGTAGGGGGAACGTCAGAAATTCAAGTTATGTATTGACTACATAGTGAGTTCCAAGTAGGCTTGTAATATATGACATGAGGCTCTGTGTGTGTATGAGAGAGAGAGAGACAGACAGACAGACAAAAGACAGACAGACAGACAGACAGACAGACAGAGGGAAAGAGGGAGAGAGGGAGGGAGAGAAAAAGAATCAAAGAGAATTAGCTCTTATATTTCTGAGTTTATCACATCTCTGTGCTCTAGTATTGGAGCTTGTCTGAGAAAGACCAATAGAGAAGGGGAAGGAAACAGGAGCAGAAGAGAAACATGGCAAAGGTCCTGCCTGAGCCTCTCTCTGTCTCCCCAACTGGCCTGAGATTCCCTCTTCCCAGCAGCAGGCTCTGATCTTATCATGGGTACATACTTTTCTTCACAAGTGTCTTCCTGCCTTAAAATCAAACTCACAGGGAAGGGCTGACTACCCTCTGCTCATCCCTCAGGCCTCCAACACACCCTATTCCAGGCAGGAACCCAACTAATGTTCTTTAAAAATGGGCCCTGGGTCAACACACAAAGATGCAGAAGAAACCCAGAACTGCTCAAAGGTGGAAGCAAATGGGGACAGCTTCCTCGCAGCAGGGAAGCCAGCCTCCTTCTGGGGAGAGAAGGAAACCTTGGTCTGGAGCTGAATTTAGCCAGGCAGAGGGGGGGCAGGAGGACTGGCACAGAGCCGGCAACATCCCTGGCCCTCTCAGAAACCAGCTCCAGGGCTTCCGAGGAGCCAAGAGTGAGGGAACTGTCACAATGCTGTCATTTCCCGTCATGATTTATTTAATTAAGCTGTGTCTGAAAATATCCCTAGCAGGTGGCTTATTTTCTGCAGGGCCAGGGCGAGGGTGGGCACAGAGCGCAGCCTCCTGATACAGCTCTAAGCCAGGCCGATTAAACACCAGCCAGCCTGGTTCACAGATAGACACATTGAGGCTGGAAGGGAAACAGACTTCACCAGGCTCCTGCAAGGCCAAGGGTGACTGCAGAAAGGCAGAATACATACACCAGGAGAAAGAAAACATGAGTCCTCCCAGCCAAGAGGACAGAGAGACTGCCATAACCTAAGCCTCAGGAACTCCCACCTACACCTGCTAGCCCAGCTCCCTGAGAGAGGGGCAGGTAATGAGTGAGGAGATCCAAGCCCATGCTGAAGAAAGCAGCCCCAAAGGGAAGGAATCGTCACGCGCAGAAGTCGAGGTTCGCTGCAGGTCCCACTGACGTCCCACCCCCATCCCCACCTCTGCATGCTCAAGAGCCAAGAAGCAAACATGAACCCCTCTAGGTCACCATGTCCTTGACTCAACATAGACCAGTATCTTAGCTCAGTTTCTGTGACACAAATCAACCTGACATTCTGCAGTAGTGTTGGGAGCAGTGACTCCGGTGAGCCTTTAGACTCTAAGAGGCTGTATCTCCTCACTGTGAAGTGGGGATGGGATGACTAGAGAACAGGGCTGCTGGATGGATAGCGGAGATGTTGAGTGCAGGGCTTTGGGATTTGGGGAGCTTCAGTCTTCTCCTGTGCCCCACACCCCCTTATCCACGTCACCTCCCCCTGCTTTCCAGGCCATCCCCCTTTAAATGGAAGAACTCCCCTGGAGAGAAGGATATACATCATAGATGATAAATGAGAACAGACTCTTTTCCACGCCTGTTTCTGCCCAAGAGGCCGCTGCCTTAAAGAGCATGGATGAAAAAGCTTTGGAGACAGAGTTTTCCAAATACCAGGGAAGCTCTGAGGGAGCTGTCACCATGGACTGACACCTTCCCCAACCTACTAGGGTCTTCACCAGGAAGAGGCCGACGGGCACTCCATGATGCAAGGGGAATACAGCAAAATGGCCAGTGTGGCCAAAGCCCCACCTAGAGACTTCCCGAGGTTATTTGAAAGCAAAAGTCCATATTTAAAAATAGGCTCATTTCCATAAATGAGTGAGGAGGGTGTTATGCAAATGTCTTGTAAAGGGTAATGGGGTGCCTAACCCGGGTGTTTTGGGGGCTCTTCCCTCAGCTCACTACCCTCTCACATTTTTGCCTTTCCCTTTCTTAAATAAGCTATCTATGTTTTGATTTCTAATCACCTTTATCCTGGGGTACAAAACTCTAGAACTGGGTATCCTTTCAACTCAGATCCTTGGCTTGGCACCCTAAATATGCTTTCTCAAATACTCTGGGCCTTCTCACTGTTTCTCTGACCTCCAAGTCTAACTTAAGAGATGTGACTTCCCCATCTTCTACCCTCCTAGCTACTGCCAGATCTCCAGTGTGACTGTCTTATTGTTCTTCCCTCAAACTTTACTAACATTATATAAAATAATATAAAATAGACTTCATTTTGTAGGATGGTTTTAGGCTCATGACAAAGCTGGGCAGAAAGTAACTCCTTTAAGACTCCTGTCCCCCACCACCAACAGAGTCCCCCACCATTAGTATTCCCCAAACATGACCCACATGTTGAGGCCAGTGAGATGGCTTAGTGGATAAAGGTGCTTGCCACCAAGCCTGAGGACCCCAGTTCAGTCCCAGAGCTCACATGATAGAAAGACTCAGCATCTACAAGCTGTCTGCTGACCTCCACGGGCACACCCCCACCATAGACACAAACATGGAAAGTAATTAATAAAAACCATTTCTATTTTAAATGACACCCTTTCTTGCACCTGGTGACCCTGCATTGGCACATCCTTTTCACCCACAGCCCATGGTTTACATTAGGCCTTGCTGTAAGCATTAAACACAGTGTGGGCTTCCACAGAGTCATCTCCCTGTCCTGGCATCTCTGAGTGTCCCACCTTTTCATCCCTCAACTCCTGGAGACCACTGACCTTTTAGCTGTCTTTATTATTTGTCCAGAGTGTCCTCTGGTTAGAATGAAATAGTTTGCAGCCTTATCATTCATCTGGCTTCTTTAGTTAACACCTAGTTAAGGTTCACCATGTCTTTTCATGATTGATGGCTCATTTCTTTTTAATCCTAAAATATTCCATTGGCTGGATAAGAATACATTTATTTAATTCTTTAACAATTTCATACCTCTACATAGTGAATTTTGATCATTTCTAACTTCCATTACCCTCTCTTATCCACCCCCCTCTCCTGATGAAACCCTTCTTTCCCTAACAAGCACCCTCCTATTTTCATGTCTTGTCACGTGTAAATGTGTGTGTGTACGTGTGTGTGTACGTGTGTGTGTGTGTGTGTGTGAGAGAGAGAGAGAGAGATCTTCTGAGTTTAATCAGAGTTGCTTCCATGAGCATGAGGGAAGAGGTTGCTTTTTGGAGCATGAGCAACGTATTAATGGTTACACCACCGAAGAAAAATAACTCAACCTGCCCTGATCATTTTAGCTAGCACTTGGGAGCAAGAGACAGGAGAATCAAAAGTTCAAGGCCAAAATCTGAGATACAACTCAGTGTTAAAGTGTTTCCCTTTAGTGCACAAAGGCACCGGTTCAATCCCTGTTACTGAAATCAGAGGAATAATTTATGTACAGATCTTGTCTCCAAAAACCAAGAGCTAAGAATTTGGTTCAGTGGTAGATACTCACTTGCCCAGAACTTTCAAGGTTCTAGATTTGACCCCCCCTGAAATACACACACACACACACACACACACACACACAATGCATGAGTCCATGCACATACTCATCCACCTTAAAAAAATACCTCCCCAATATAACAATCGCACTCATAGAATCCACAGATGGAAACTATGGTTCCAGCACCCATGCATATGTATCATTAAATACAATGACCTCCACATAATTTGTTCACATCTCAAATTTTAGATGCTAAATAAAGACCAAAATGACAGCACCTGATGAATCCATGAATTCACAGATTGTGACCTGGTGCTGGGGATGTTGCTGGACAGCTAACTAGGGCTCTTCAGCTGGACACAAGACAGCTCAGATTTGCATTTTAATGAGAACACTCTGGCTAGCTACAGCCTAGGATGGATGCCAGGATTCTCTTCCCACCTCCCTGGGACTAGACAATGCTTTTGACACGATGATAGCCAGGAACAGCTGCACCCGATTCGCAGGGGATCCACTGCAGATTGCTGTTGATAGTCAACCCAAAACCTCAACCCAGCTATGCTTCCAAACAGAAACTTGTTTTAGGAAGCAACAAGGGAAGTCTGGTGAGATGGCTTCAGGTAAAGGTGCTTGCTGCCAAGGCTGACCACCTGAGCTCGATCCCAACACCCACATGATAGAACACACCCTTGGCCAGTTGTCCTCTGACCTCCAAAGCTTGTACACCCCCACCCCACACTGACAAATAAATGTTAAAAAGAAAGAGAGAGAGGGAGGGAGGGAGGAATGAAGGAAGGAAGGAAGCAAGAAAGGTAGATAGGTAGGTAGGTTAGAGTCTAAAAGCAAAAATATGGCTTCAGAATCAAAGAGCTTGGGGCTTACTCCAAAGAAAACCAGAACTTATCAAGGCTTTGTCATAGACAAAGTCAAAGAGAAGATTCAAGATAGAGAAGCCAGATGATGTCATAGGAGCCCCACCTTCTCCCCAAGAACACATCTCCATGGAAACCTTTTTTTTAATTTTTGTTTTATTTTTACTTTTATTTTATGTGTATGAGTGTTTTTTCTTAGGTGTGTGTGTGTGCGCGCACAGAAGAAGACATTTTGCCTTACTCCTTTTACTTTTTTTTTTTTTGACAGAGTCTCCATATGTGGTCTTAGCTGGCTGGCCTGGCACTCACAAGATAGATTACACTGGTCTGGAACTTGCTGGGACCCACCTGCCTCTGCCTTCCTAGTACTGGGATAACAGGTGTGTCCCACCACACCTGGGTCAATGGTTTTATTTTTTAAATAGTCCTCAGGTGGCTTACCATCGCTCCATCCCTACACTTACTCTAGATTTTTAAGAGCACAGGGTGATTGTTTTGGGATTATCTGGCAATTCTTCACAATTGTGTTCAACATATACTTTTGAGGCAGTAAATCCCTCAGAAGGTGTGTCCCTCTCCATCCATCTCATGGGCTGGCACCATACCTCAGTTTCTGGTCAAGTAAATTCTGCCGCTTTGTTGAAGCTGCACCTACCAGGCTTCTCAACTGTATGACCATCTGCAGTTCTGTAATTGGTAAGGAATTGGTGGGCGTCTCTGGACAACGTCAGTCTTGTTCCTCATCAAACATTAACTCACAGGTTTTCATATCCACAGGACCTTTCTGCCACACCAAAGTGGGGGCTAACACTGTCTTACATTTTAAATTTAAATTACTGTGTTTGAGAGAGATAGAAAACAAAAATGCCTCTAGCCTGTAAGCCCCATTTGCCAAAGGACAGATAACTCCCAGGGATTCTGGGGGCTGCTGTTCATAACAACACATAGCAAGCCATGTGTTCTCACTTCTGTAAGCAAGGTCAGCTGCCCCAACTGCACAGGATGTGCGTGATCCCATGTAGGTGGAAGGCAGGCAGGCAGGAAGTACATCACGATGTATACTTGGTCCTGAATGGATGAAGGCAGGAAGAACGCAGCCTTGTGAGGTTTGCCTTTCTAAGCACCTGACTAACTTAATTCAAGGCCTTTCTCTGGGCATCCCAGGTACGGCCATTGTCCTAGCCGGTATTTAATAAAACTTGCTTCAAATATGGCTCAAAATGTGTTGTGATGGTCTTATCCTAGCCTGGTGGGATTTAACACCAGTTCTGATTGTGATGTAGGTAGAACTGTTCCTGTTAATTAAATTTGCAGAGTCCTTGAGTTCTACTGGACTCCAGAGCCAGGTTCACGAAGCTGTGTTGCCCTCCTGAAGGCTATCTTGCTGTAACCAAAAGGCTTAGAGTGTTGCTCCAAGAAAACGGTGAAGACCCGGGCTCTCATTGTGTAGCCCACGTGGTCTATCACTCACTGTATAGTCCAGACTGACCTTTGAGCTCATTACATCACTTAGGCTAGTCTTGAACTCATTGTCCTCCTTCCTCAGCCTCCCAAAGGTCAAAGTCACAGGCTATGCTACCACATTAGGCTTCTGATTTTTGTTCTGAGAAGTCAGCACATCTTTTTCTAGGATGAAATATTGGAGTCCAGTAGAGGACCAGACCCAACAGAGTGTAAATAGTTATAAAAAAGTATCTGATGGTTATAGGGGATCAGGGGCTAAATAGTCAGTCGCACCATGGCCATGGGAAGACTGGAGGGCCAGAAACCAGTAGCTGTTTGATCTAAACTGAAAGCCTCAAGACAAGAGGGAACAAAGGGGACTGGGGAAATAGTTCAGTAGGTAAAGTACTTGCCTTATAAACAAGGACCTGAGTTTGACCCCCCCCCCCGAACTCATATGAAAGCCAGCNAAGCCAGCATGGGAGTGGGAGAGAGACAGGGCTCTGTGGCTGGGAATGCTGCTTTCTCTTGCAGAGGGCCTGCGTTTCACTACCAGCACCCATACGGTAGCTCACACCCCTTTGTAACTCCAGGCCCAGGGGATCCAATGCCCTATTCTGGCCTCTGTGGGCACTTCATGCCTGTGGTATACAGACATACACACAGGCAAAACATCAACACATCAAAATAAAAAAAAATTAAAGTCAGCATAATGGAGCCAAGTGAATCTGGGGCTTGTTTGTCCGTCAGCCTAAAGTACTTGGGGAATTCCAGCCCAGCGAAAGATCCTGACTCCTGACTCAAAACATGCGTGGGGGGGGGACCTAAAGAATGACACCTGAAGTTGTTTTCTGGCCTATACATCACACGTCATGCACCCACATGTGCACATATTGCCTCATATGTACATACACATGCACACACGCCATGATGCGGCCTGTCACGTCCTGAACCTCTCTGGAGAGTTGCTGGTGTGAATCCAAGTTCAGACTGAAGAATCTGGGAATCTAATGTTAGCAGGAAACAGCTGCAGAGGAAGGGAACTGCATACACGAGAACACGACCTCCTCCTTGCACTCCTGGCCCCAGCTTGTCGGATGGTACTGTTCACATCCAGGGTGGGTCTCCTCCTTTCAGTTTGCTCACTCACATGCCAATCATCTCCAGAAACGCCCTCACAGGACATCCAGAAGTGTGTTTTACTCATTTTCTAGGTGTCTCTCCATCTGGTCACGATAAACCATCATAGGTCAGGATCTAGATCTTCAATTCAAAACCAAATTTGGACCGCTGGCTCTAGAAGTCCCATCTAGAACAAAGGTTGTTTCTTAAGATCCATGAGGTGGGCTGGAGATGGGTCTGTAACTCCAGTCCCAGGGGACCCTGTGCCCTCTGGCCTTTGTGCCACCATCACTCGGGGAGGAAATGGGATCACCATCAGAGGACTGTTTATGCCTGAAAGGCTCGAGAGAATGAAACTCAGAGTACCATAGCACTGTGTTCTACTTTTCACATCTTTTCACGCTGTGGTTTCTCTAAATCACATAAAGGCGTCATTTAATTAACTTAATTGAAGGGTGCATATATCAACAAAGTCTTAAGTGGAAGAAGACAGGCGCCAAGAGTGCAGGCTGCATGGATCCACTTACAGAAATGGTTGGCCTTCACATTAAGATAGAGTCAGGTTAGGGAACTCACGCATCCTAATTGGAAAGCTTATTTCAGAGCTACAGAAACCAAAGCAGTGCGATGCTGATATTAAAAGTGAACATAAAGTCACACCGATTAATAGACTCCAGAAACCATGCATCCATGGCTGGTTAATATTTTACATAAGTGGGGAGAGCAAGCAATGGGGAGAAAACTGTCTTTAGCAGACAGTGCTGGGAAGACCAGAGAGCCACGTGCACAAAAGGAAGCAGCGCCCTGTGGGACAGACAGCATCCACAGGCACTAACTCAAAATGGACTGACATGCTAGTGCTTTTACAATACTTTTAGAAGAATTACCATGAATTTTCATAAGCTCGTATTTGAAAGGGAAATCTTAGATATGATATAAAAGGTAAATCAGAAAATAAAAGTAAACAAGCTGGATTCTATCAAAACGAGGGTGTCAAAAGCCACTATACAGGAAGGAAGGGTTTTGGGGTGTGAGAGATGAAGCGAGATCTGGAAGGGATAAGGGAAGGTAATGGGGTACATTTGATACCAAAGCAGGGGGCAGGGTAGCTGAAGGAAGGAAAGGAACCATCCAGAAGAGGACAGGAGGCACAGGGGAGATCCCGGTGACCAGACAAGAATACAGCAAAGGGCGGGCAAATGGTTCAGCAGGTCAAGGCGCTTGCAGTCCAACACCTGTGTGCTCTCCCTGGCAGCTATGTGATGGAAAGAGAACCAGTTCCCTAAGCTGCTCTCTGACTTCCACATTCGAGCCGTGGCACACAAGAGTTCACACAAATACACACATGAACACACACACACATAAATAAATACACACAACACATCATTTAAAGAACAAAGGAAAGCTGCATACACGCATGATAGAACATAACGGAACCTATTACTTAATTCTAAAAGGACAGACTGAGAAATTAAAAGTGAAAAGTGAACTACTGCATATTGAATGTTTATGTCTCCCCAAATACACATGTTAAAGCCCAAACCCCCGGTGTGAGAGAATAAGGAAGTGATTAAAATTGGGTGAGGTCACTAGATTGTGTAAAGATAGGACCCTGATCTAATAGAAGGAGTGCCTTGTATAATTAGTGTATTTGCTTGAGTGTGTATATGTGGGTGGAGGTCAGAGGACCACCTATTGGAGTCAGCTCTTTCCTTGCACCATGTGGGTCCCAGGGATCACACTCGGGTCATCAGGCTTGGAGGCAGACACCTTTACCCACTGTGTCTTGCTGTCCCAGAATCAGTGTGGCCCATGGTGGTTTGGAAAAAAAAAATTGGCCCACATAGGAAGTGGCACTCTTAGGAGATGTGGCTTTATTGAAGTAGGTGTAGCCTTGTTGGAGAAAGGGTGTCACAGTAGAAGTGGGCTTTGATATCTTGAGGCTCAAGCAACACCCAATGGCACAATTCACTTCCTGTCGCCTGCAGGTCAAGATGTAGAACTCTCCAGCGCCATGTCTGCCTGTATGCCACCATATCCACCATGACGATAATGAACTAAACCTCTGAAACTGTGAGCCACTTCAGTTAAATATTTCCTTTATAAGAGTCGCCATACTCATGGTGTCTCTTCACAGCAATAGAAACCCTAAGACAGTGTCCCAATAACAGACCAATACTGCAGCTGTAACGTACAGAACCCAACAGCAAAGGAGCTAACAGCATAGTTTTAAATGGGAAAAGTTGTCTTTTTCCTTTTTTGATTTTTTGGGGACAAGATTTTACTATGTAGCCCCGGATGACCTAGCACTCACAAAGATCCTCCCGTCTCTGCCTCCTGAGTGCTGGGACAAAAGCATGTGCCACCACACCTGGCTGAGAAATAGACATTTCTCAAAAGAGCAACCACAGATGGTCAACAAACACGTGTTAGGACTCTTAGCGTAATTAGCCATTTGTAAAATGCCAGTCAAGACCCTAGGAGAGACCTGGCCGTATGGCTCACTGGGTAAATGCATGCATGTGCAAGGCTCATGACCTGAGTGCAATCCCCAGAGTCCACATGAAGGTGGAAAATGAAGGAGCAAAGTATCCTCTGACCTCAGAGCAAGCACCCACGCTCACAAGCACACACATGCTGTACCTATACACATATAATAATAAACAAAATGGTTTCTAAAGAGTAAAGCTCACCAAGAGATGCCACCTCACAGCCTCTAGCACGATTATAGTTCTTTGAAGTAAGTAGGGCAGGGTGGTGCTGGGGAGCTGGTTCACTGGGTAACAACACTTGCTGCACAGCCTAAGGACCTGAGTTCAAATTGCTATGACCCACATCAAACAACTCGGCGTGGTCCTACACACCTGCAACCCCAGTTCTGGGGTGAAGTGGAAGCAGGAAGATCTCTAGGGGAAGCAAAGACAGGAAGATTTCTGGGGCTTGCTGGTCACCAGCTTAGCAACCGTTTTAGTGAGAGACCTGTCTCAAGGGAGCAAGGTGAGAGCAGAGCAGATGACATCCTCTTCTGGTCTTGGCAAGCACATGGCATGGGCACACACACGCACACACTGTGCACACAAACCGGAGAGAGAGAGGGAGAGAGCTGGGGGTGTAGTTCAGTTGCCTAGCATACACGCCACACAAAACAGGCATGGTGGTATATACCTATAATGCCAGGCTTTGGAAGATGGAGGCAGAAGGATCAACCTCAACTATCTAGAAACTGTAAGGCTAACTGAAACACATGAGATCCTGTTTCAAAGGATGGTTTTGCATAAAAATAAAGTGTCAGTGACAATGGGAAGCCCCTGGGGCCTGCATATGTTGCATGTGGGGTATAAATGGCTCGTCCTCAATGCAAAATATGGGTGTTTCCTCAAAAAAAATGGACCATAAACTTTGGTTTTGTTTCTGCTTTTGTTTGTTCCTTTGTTTGGTCCCTTTTGTTCTGTTTTGGTATTTGAGACTGTCTTGCTATGTACCCCAGGCTCAAAGGTAGCATCCTCCCAACTCAGTTCCCCATGTTCTGGGATTGTGGGTGTGTGCTACCACGCTCCACAAACATAAACTTTTCAAATAGCACAGCAATTCCCCATCTAGAAATACATGCAGAAGAACTGAAAAGAACTAGCCAAACAGATATTCTCCTGTGACTGTTTATAACAACACAAAAGCCAAAATAAAAAGTCAATAATGCCTATCAACAAATGAATAGATAAATATAACTTACTATACTGTGAAATATTATTCAGCCCTAAAAAGGAATAGAGTGCCGGCACATGCTACTGAGTGATAAACTAGGAAACCTTATGCTAAACACGAGTTAGCTATAAAAGGTCACACAGTGGTTGCTGGAGGCTGGGTGGGAGGAATGAGAAAAGATTGTTTCACGGGAACAGTCTCCCATGGGTGGAAATTTGGTAGAAGTTGTGACTGCACAATGCAATGAGCACATGAAATGCCCCTGAATTGCACACATTAGGCTGACTTTATGTGGAGTGAATTTCACTTCAATAAGCATAAGAAGAGAGGGCTGGCAAGATGGCTCAGCAAGTGGAGGCACTCACCTATAAAGCCTGATGAACTGAGCTCGATTCCTGGGACCTATACTGTCAAAGGAGAGCACTGACACCCGAAAGCTGTCCTCTGCCTCCCACATGT
>LOEQ01001477.1:14951-30713 GCA_001685075.1 Bramus lutescens | reverse complement strand
AGCCGCTTTGGCTCTGCCACCAAGCCTTCCTGGCTAGGATGGACAATGTCCACAGACTGTGAGCCAAAACAAGCCCTCCTTCCTAACGTTGCCTTCACTGGGCGTTTTGTCACAGAAACAAGACAAGTAAGCAGTACCGTGATTTGAACTAAACAATAGCAATAATATTTAAAGGCATTCAAAACCTGAAGAATTTGTCCTCTAAATAAAGTAGATATATGTAAAATTACAAACGTATGAGTTTCTCGTTGAAGCAGTGTATGTCATAGGGTAGTTTCTAAAGCACCTAACTAGCCTTTGATAGGTGTCCAGGGAAACATAATGGAGTACAGGCACAAATGGAAGATTGGCAGACCATGGTGGCACAGGCCAGTAATCCCAGCAAGCAGGAGGCTCAGCAATGCAAAGCCAGCCTGGCCTATGCCGCAAGACTCATCTCAAAAGTCACAATGCAGGGACAGGGAGGTATTACATAATTGGTAAAAGAATAAGCCAACTTAATATGCCTTTGCCCATCATGACCCGTAATAAATGCTATTCAATAAAAAGGCAAGATTCATGATGAAGTGTACAAGAGACTGCATTTCTATGCCCCCTCCAAGAAGAACAGGATAGCTAATACTGTTACAGGCATGGGCTGTTTCTGGAAGGGCTCATAGTTTCTAACAAAAAAGACAGGACTTGGAAAATTATATGGAATGTTCTACGCTTTACTCTGTGAGGTTTATTTTCTTACGTTGTAATATTTAGAACTGTACAGCTAAGACATTTTTGTTTTTTGGTAAGAGTCTCACTATGTAGCCCAGGCTGACCTCAAACTGGCAATCCACTTGCCACTGCCTCCTGAGTGATGGTATTCCAGGAGTGTAGCACTGTGTTATAATTTTTGTAAGGCCGTCAGCCCTCTGTTTCCATGAAGTCAGCTATGTTTGGAATGGAAATATTTGTGGGAAAAATGTCTGTACTAAACAACATGCAGGCTTTTTTGTCTTGTCGTTTTGTAAACAACATGTTCCAAGAGCTGTTCCCATGTTATTTACATTGTGTTAAGTAAAAGCGAAATCTGTGGGAGGCGCTGCCTACTGCTCAGGATGCCATGATGGTACCACCTTATGTGGAGTACAGCATCTATTTCGGTAAGCCTACAGGCTGAAACTTTGGATGCTAAGGAGCAAGGGGACATGATTTTCGAGACGGTGTCTCTCGGCATTTCTCAGGCTCACCTCACACCCCTAGAGCCAAGCAATTCTTTGCCCCTGCCTCCCAAGCAGCTGAGATTATAAGCATGCACTACTATGCCCAGCTGCAATTAGGGGAGGAAAATTGTGGTCTAGAAGAGTTGAGCAATGAGCAAATACGGGTTGCTTTTCTGGAAGAACCAGGTTCAGTTCCCAGCACCCACATGGCAGTTCCCAAGTGTCTGTAACTCCAGTTCCAAGAGATCCAATGCCCTCTTCTGGGCCTCCAAGGGCACCAGGCACACATGTAGTGAGTGCACAGACACATATACAGGCAAAACACCTATGAATAGAATTATAAATTTTTTGAGTTTTTAAAATATGGTTTGAAACAGAAAAAGATGTCATTCCTGTAACATTGCCAAGGACAAAGCTACACATGGATACCAACCAGCAGACTATTACAGCAGTGCAATGGTCTGCCTCAGCTGTAGCGGGCTTGCCCAGTGTGTGGGAAACCCTGGGTTTGATCTCCAGCGCTGCAAAAAGAAGAAAGAAGAAAGGGAGAAGGAAGAGGACTAGAATTATAGCTGCATCAGGGAGGATGGAAAGGCTCCAAAAAGCACCTTCAAGTGGTACCCAAACTTAGATGACCGAATGGAGATGGAAAGGATGTAGGCTGAGAAAGGCTTCTTTCTCAGTCGTAAGCCCTAGGTTTGCCCTTTCCTCAAACCTCCCAGAAGGTTCAAAGGATCTCAGTGAGCTAAAGAGTGGGCTGTAGGGCTGCAGGTGCAGCTCAGTGGAATAGCAGTAGCCGGGTATACACAGGGCCCTGGGTTCAGTCCCCAGTAACAAAGGAGGAAGGGGAGAAAAAGATCTGGGGCCTTCCAGGAAGATGGCTCAGCAGATAAAGACACTCATTGCCAAACCTGATAACCCGAGTCTAACCCAAGACCTGAAGGGTGGAATGATTCTTGATTGCCTGGTTCCCACAGGAAGCCCTCTGAGCTGCACACACGCGCATACTGCATACGCACACATAAGCGTAAAACATTTTTTAACTTTTATTCTTCTCTCATATATTACACCTTGGCAGCAGTTTCCCCTCCCTCCACTCCTCCCAGTCCATCCCCCCACCTCCCCGCTCCCCCAGATCCACTTTTCCTCTTTTTCCCTTAAAAAAAAAACCGAGCAGTCCTCTCAGGGATATCCCCCACTATGGTTTAATAAGATACAATAAGACTGGGCACAAATCCTCACATCACAAACCAGTAGGAGAAAAAGAGTCCCAAAATCAGGCAAAAGGTTAAGACCCCACACACACACACATTCCCATTGTTGGGAGGCTCACAAGAACACCAAGCTAACCAGGAGAACATGGTCCACAGATTCAACTAAGCAGGGCTCATAGGGTTTCACAGAGATGGAAGCAACAAACATAGACCCTGTATGTGTCTGAGCTAGGTCCCCTGCATATATACCTTATGGCTGTGTAGCTGGGTGTAAAACCGTTTTTAAAGAAGAAAATAAAAGAAAGGACAGAAGGAGATGAGAAGAGACAGAACAGGAAAACTAAAGAAAAAGTATCCGGAGCTGAAAGTAAACAAAGATCTCTGACCACTCATGTGTCACACACACACACACCATCACCCCCATGACCACCCATGTGTGTGTGTGTGTGTGTGGTAGTGGGGGTACTGGTGGGTACACAGTGTGTCACACACACCATCACCCCCATGACCACCCATGTGTCACACACACACACCATCACCCTATGATCACCTATGTGTTACACACACACCATCACCCCATGATCACCCATGTGTCTCACACACACACACCATCACCCCACATCACCAAACGGCCTCTTGAACTGCTCTCTATACTGTCACCCTGAAAAGCAGAACCTCATTTGCTCTCTGACACAGAGCGCTTTGGACAGAAGAAACACCTGTCAACATTGCCCTTCCTTTCTTCCTGCCAAGGAGCACAGAAATACCTCCATCATAGAAAAAGTATTTCCGGTTTCCTTCAGTTGCTAGTCTTGAGTGTTAAGCCTCCTCAATGTGGCCAAGCAGCCCAGGGTCCATTTGCATACTGGCCTCTGCTAGCTGAAGCCAGCTGCAAGGGAGCTTGGTGGTGACGGGCCTCTCCTAGGGTGCTAGGGGTAGCATGAGCCTATAAGTCATGAGGCAAGAGCTTGCTCACCAAGCCTGTCTTTAATGGAGCCGGTTCAAGAGGACGTAGCCTCTGAGAGTCATAAAACCTGTCACCTCCTCTCCTCTCAGAAAACAATTTTACAAAATTTTAAGTAGGCGCCTGCCTACATTCCACAAAGATGAGCCCTGTTCATTCCTCAGCTCAACTGACTCTGCCAAAAATCTGCTATTTCATTCAGGAGACTCAGGCTCAGCTTCTCACCCTCACATGGCCTTCTCTGGCCATAGTGACCTGGTGAGAGAAGCTGAGTTCAGCCAAAACAAAATGCAGCTGGTATCCTCCAAGATCCCCACCAGGAGCCACTGCCCATCAAAAATTGGAGAAAGATCTTACCAGAAGGTCTATCCTGGCTTTCCCAGATGCCCTGAGTCATCTCTCAGCATGTGTGTAAAGTATCTACCAAGCTACCTCAACCATCCACCATCAGCCTGACACAGACAAGGTTCCTTCTGCATGATGAATTCAGTCCTCAACCCATGGCCAGGTTAGTCCACCTTACTGGTGTGTGTGTGTGTGTGTGTGTGTGTGTGTGTGTTCACGTGTGCTCATGTGCATATGTGTTTGGAGTCCAGAGGACAACATTGGGTGTCAATCCTCAGTAAGTAAATATCTACTTTGGGTTTTTTAAGAATTATTATTTATGTATATGTATGTATTTGTGTGTATTTTCGTGTATGTACATGTGTGAGTGCAATTGTCAAAGAAAGCCAGAAGAAGGCATCGGAACCCCGGAACTAGAGTTACAGAGAGTTGTGAGCCACCATGTAGGTGCTGGGGATCAAAGCCAGGTCCTCTGGGAGAATAACCAATATTAAGAATATTGACCACTGAGTCATCCCACCATCCCCTACACACACACACACACACAACACACTTTGTTCTCTGAGATAGAGCCTCTCACTGACCTGAAACCCCACAAAAACATCAAGTGGGTTAGTCAGTCAGCCCCAGAGATCTGCTTTGCTGCTTCCTCTGCCGTGCAGTGACCACTAGTGCATGCCCAGCTCAGCTTTTATTTTATTTATTTATTGGAGGAGGGGTTCAAGACAGAGCTTCTCTGTGTAACAGCTCTAGCTGTCCTGGAACTCACTCTGAAGACCAGGCTGGCCTCCAACTCACAGAGATCCACCTGCCTCTGCCTCTCGAGTGCTGGGAGTAAAGGCGTGCACCACCACTGCCCAACACGCCCAGTTTTTCAATGTGGATTCTGGGATCAAGCCCAGGTCCTCATGCTTGCAAGGCAGGCACTGTCCTGGCTGCCTTCCCTCCAGCTCACGTAGGCTAATGCTTTAACATCAGATGACGGTCCCTTCAAGTTTTGTCATTTCCTAGAGGTAGAAACAGCTCTGCATCCTGAGCAATTTGGTGCCCGCACCTCCTTTGTGGGGCCATCACACTTGGGTAACAGTTGCCAGCCGTAATCTGCCCAGGATCCATTATCAGACAACTGGGAACAGTACTATACTACCGAGCAGAGCCCCACGGGATTCTTCATATCAGCCACCCACACTGGTCACCTAGCCTCACTCTTTCCTGCCTCAGAAACGGTAAGTCAGGCTCCAGCCTACAGCCTTTCCTTCCCCTGCGAGACCTAATGCTTCCCAGTGTCCCCCACAGGGTGATGTGCTGTCTCTGTTTGGAGACTGGTCAGTTTGACAGACTTCCAAAGGTGGCTAGTTGTGATTTCCTTGGTTTGCCATACTTGAATAAGAATTTTCTTGCATTTATTTATTTATTTATTTCCTTGTTTATTCTTTATGTGTGTGTGCCCACATATACATACACCCACTTGTATGTGCAGAGGTCAGAGGACAACTTGTGGGAATTGGTTCTCTCCTTTGACCACATGTGGCCTGAGTATCAAACTTGGGTCATCAGGCTTAACAACAAGCACCTTTACCCATTGAGCCATCTCACCGGTCCAATAATAACAATTTTATTATGAGCACATAATTTCTCATTTATTATAAAGCTATATTATATTAATTATACTAATCTATACTAAATAGCAAACAATACCTTGACAAAAATAAATTATAACCATTTTGAAGCAACAGCCTCAGGCTCTGTTCTGGAACCATCCTCACCATATTTTCCAATGTCCTGGTTGCCAAATCCTTACCTCATCCCTCCCACCACTTCCTTGCTGAAACATGACATTTTTGCAGGTCACTGTCTGGGTTCAGTCCTCGTGGCCTTAGACTCTTGCGTTGTTGCTGCTCCCATCAGTGCTGCACTGGGCCCTGAGCTCTGTCCATTCCCAGAGCCACACCCAGGGCCAGTTGACACCTATTCACAACACTCACTAGACACCTCTGGGACGCTAACCCGCTCCTTGCTCCTGCTCGTGTCTCCAGGCACTGAGCTCTATCTTGAACTGATAGCCTGTGTCTCGACATTCTCTTCTCTCTGTTCTTCCTGTATAAAAGCTCACCAGAAACCTGGGCGCTTCACGGCTCTCACTGAAAACCTCCCAGGAGTGCCTAAGTGACGTACACCCTCTTCCCAGAGCCTGCTGCCATCACCCATCATGACAGACTCTCCCACCTCAGCTGGATTCCAGCCCTTTGCTCTGGTCCCTCTCATCCCTCCTGTGTACTCGCCACCAGCCCATCTCCACCAATCCATCCCCAATGCTTCATCAGACTGCTCCCCTGATTTAGGGCTTTCCATAGTTCTGCTCACTGGAAAGTCTAAAACCTTTGACTTAATGAATGCAGTCTTCGTGGTCTGCTTTCCTTCCTAGCATCTAGCCCTGTCCCTCCTATCCCACACCCCAGCAGCACTTAGCTCCAGAATGCAGTGTAGTGACCCGCACTTCTGCTCCTTCATTCCTTCTCTTGCTTCTGGGGATCCCTTGGGAATGCCTGTCCATAAGCCACTGTTCTCTCCCAGGATTTCTTCCAAATGCTCTCCTTTTGGCTTCATATAATCCTTGTAATGCTAGATTGTTCTTGTTTCTTTCCATGTTTATTCAAAGATGCATCTTCCCAGACATGGTGGTGCACACCCATCATCCCACCACTCAGGAGGATGAGATGGGAGAATTGGCAGGATTACAAGGCTAGTCTAATCTACATAGTAAATTCCAAACTAGGCTAGACCTATGAGGGGCAGCGGAGAACCAGGGCCTGGTGAGATAGTTCAGTGGATAAAACACTTGCCATGCAAGCCTGGCAATCTGAGTTCAATCCCCAGAACCCGCACTTCCAGGAGGGAACCTACTCCTGAGAGTTATGTATGCCTGCTATCATTCACACCACATAATAATAATAATAATAATAATAATAATAATAATTTAAATTTCCTCTCAGAAATCAAAAACAAAATTCTTGAAAGCCAGTGTCTGAGATACTTTTCTATGGCTATGATAAAGCACCATGACCAAGGCAGCTTATAGAAGAGTTTATTTGAGACTTACAGGTGTAGAGGGTGAGTCCATGACCATCATGGCAGGGAGCATGGCAGCAGACAGGCAGGCATGGTACTGGAGCAGTAGCTGAAAGTTTACATCTTGATCCATAGCAAAAGGCAGGACATAGTGGTACTCACCTTTAATCCCAGCACTTGGGTGGCAGAGACAGGTGGATCTCTGAGAGTCTGAAGATAGCCTGGTCTACATATGGAGTTTCAGAACAGTAAGGGCTACATAAATAGACCCTGTTTCAATAAACAACAAACAAAGCACAAGCCAGAGAGATAGAGGGAGGGAGGAGGAGACAGAGAAGGGAGAGAAGGCGAGTGCACTGGGAATGGTGTGAGCTTTTTAAACCTCAAAGTCCACCCTCAGTAACAGCTTCCTCCAACCAAGCCACACCTCCTAATTCTTCTCAAATAATTCCTCCAGCTGTAAACCAAACATTCTAATACATGAACCTATGGGAGCCATTCTTATCTAAACCTCCACGGTCGGGTAGAATGGCACATCTATAATGCCAGCAATGGAGAAGCTGACGCAGGAAGATTTCTAGGAATTTAAGGCCAACGTGGGCTACCTACTGGGTTTCAGTCCTCCTTGAGCTGTGTGTGTGTGTGTGTGTGTGTGTGNGAGAGAGAGAGAGAGAGAGAGAGAGAGAGATGGACCATGACCTCAGGTCACAGTAAGCGTATCTGTTTACAGTCCTGTTCTAGGGAGAGGTTTCCCCAAAGTAGCAGCTCTGCCCCGACAGGGGAGGGTCTCCCCAGTGAAAGTGTCACAGCCTTTTGCTCCACTCTGCTCTGCTCTGGTGAAAAGTCGTTGTTACTTCTCTCATCTGCTCCATTCTGGCAAAAGACAGTCTTCACCCAAACCTCAGTCAAGAGACTTAGTGGGAGGGAAGAATCCAGGAGAGTGGCTGCCTCTACCAGGGCGGAGAAGGGCAGCAGCAGCAAAGTGAACAGGTGCAGCGCTTATATAGGGCTTCTTAGGGGAGGAGCTTTTCCAGGGAGAAGATTTTCATGGAAGGAATTGGTCAGATTTCAGTCCCTTGAGCTCAGATTGGCTAGAGCTTGTACTCAGGGATTGGTTGGTTTTCCTGCTCAGAAATTGGTTGGTTTTCAGCTTAGTTGGTCAGGGACAGATTTGGCTCCAATTTCAGAGCCAGGGCAATTTTTTTTTTCACTGGCTCTGATGCTAGGGCCAGAGTGTGTTTCTTTCACTGACCCTTTTACCTTACACTCAGGGTACTATCTATCACCTGTTCCTCCTCCCCAGAAACCACATCCTGTCTCCCACCTACAGCTGAACAGACAGAAGAGGAAGGAACCAGCAGGGCAGGACAGGGTTCTAGTGGGTATTCAGTCACCCCCTCACACACACACACACTTTCCCTAAGGGAATCTTTTTAAAGAATACACCTATAATCCCATCACTACATTGGTGGAAACAGGAGAATTAAATATTCAAGGCTAGCTTGTGTTGCAAAATGAGACCCTGCCTCAAAAAGAACTACAAAACATCTACTTGACTATGTCACCACCTCCCTATAAACCTTCTGTGGTTTCCAGCTGCCAAGTTCAAACAGACAAGGACCTTATTTCTCCTTTCCCTCCCCACTTGGTATCTGCTGCCATCCCCACTTTGCTCTCTTTTGGGACTAAGCTTTTGTTCATGCTGCTGCCTCTGTCTTAAACCCCTCTCCTCTTCCCTCGTCTGCTTATTTATTTCAGAGTAAGAATGCTCCAACTAGCCAGGCAGTGGTGGCGCATGCCTTTAATCCCAGCATTTGGTCAAAAGTGAGACCCCAGTCCTCTACCACCCCATATCCAAAGAGGCTGGAATGTAATATTGGGTTGGAAATGTCACTCCCAGCCTGCCAAGCGTTGACCACTCCCACAGGGTATTTAGGGTCACTGGAACAAGGAACAAGCGGTTTTGGGTTTGTGTGTGTGCTCCGTCTGTCTTTTCCTTGCCATGCTCTCCAGGCCACCCGGAAGTGTGCCGTCTATTAAACACGGGCATTTAATTTGGTTTGATCTGGTCTGATTGGAGTTCTTTTGTGTCGGTAGCTCCTCTTAAGATTTTTCCTAACACCCAGCACTCAGGAGGCAGAAGCAGGAAGATCTCTATGAGTTCGAGGCCAGGCTGGTCTACAAGAGCTAGTTCCAGGACAGGCCCCAAAGATACAGAGAAACCCTGTCTCCAAAAACAAAAAACAAAACAAACAAAGAGGAATGCTTCAACTAGCAACCAAAGGTAGCAGCAGTTCTATGGGTCAGCAGAGTAGGCCTGAACCGGCTGCAGCGATATCCATCTCTGCCCTGCCTTGTCAGCTGATGTCAGCATCAGTGGGGTGATTGTGGAGGGGTTCACTCCTTGTCTGGCTGTCAGTAGGTGGGTCTGACATAGCAGGTCTTCCTCACATGGCAGCCAGGTGACACACACCATGTTTGATGGAAACCATGAGCCAAAAGTGTAGCATAAAAAGGTCAACCAAAGAAATCCATCCTGGCCCTGAAACCCAAGCCAGTGAAAGAAACACACCCTGGCTCTGAGACGAAAGCCAGTGGGGAAAAAAATACTTTAACTCTGAACCCAGAACCAAAGAAACCCACCCTGACCCTGAAACCAGAGCCAAAGAAACACACTTTGACCCTAGAATCAGAGCCAGTGAAAAAAATATGCCCTGGCCCTGAAATTGGAGCCAAAAGGTCTATAAATGCCAGTGAAAGAAACACACTTGGACCCTGAAACCAGAGCCAAATCTGCCCCTGACCAACTAAGCAGAAAACCAACCAATCCCTGTGCAGGGAAATGCACCAATCCCTGAGCAGAAAACCAACCAATCCCTGAGTACAAGCTCTAGCCAATCTGAGCTTAAGGGATTGAAATCTGACCAATTCCTACCCTGAAAAAAATCTCCCTGGAAAAGCTCCTCCCCTAAGAAGCCCTATATAAGCCCTGCACCTGTTCTCTTTGCTGCTGCTGCCCTTCTCCGCCCTGGTAGAGGCAGCCACTTTTCTGGATTCTTCCCTCCCAATAAGTCTCTTGACTGAGGTTTGAGTGAAGACCTTTGGCCAGAGTGGGACAGGTGAGAGAAGTAAGGACTTTTCACAGGAGCAGAGCAAAGCTGGAACACTTTCCCCTAGCAGAGCAAATTTGTTCCAGTCCAGGGACCAGAGACGAACTGTGACAACTTCCCTGCGGAAGCCCTCTCCTGCTGGAGCAGAGCTGTTACCTTGGGGAAGCCTTACCTTAGAGCAGGGCTGTAAGCTGCTAGGCTTGCTATGAGCTATGGTATTCCTTGGCCTCCAGTTGCCAGAATATTCTTCCATCCAAGCTGAAGCACTTAGTATTCCTTGATTCAGGAATGCCAGGATCCCTTTTCATCCGAGCTGTAATGCTTACAAAAACATCTACGACCAAACCCACTGTTAGTGTGGAGGGGGCGTGGATCTGGAGGACCATCAATGTAGGGATCAGCCGTAGTCTCCCACAACCATAGTAGACCTTCACAAAACACCCATAATATGGTCCAGAGGTCCATGAACTAAAAGCACAAACAATCTACCCCTGTATGAAGCAAGGATGGATCTTCTCAATAGATGCTCACAACAGAGGGGGAGGAATAAGCACAGAGAATTGCCCAAAGCAGTTCTGAACTCAAGCCAGGAACGTGGAGTCAGAACCATACTCTAGTGGTGCTCAACCTCCCTAATGCTGTGACCCTTTAACACAGTTCCTCATGTTGTGACCCCCCCAACCATAAAATTACTTAATTGCTACTTTATACCTGTTATTTTGCTACTGTTATGGATCAAAATGTAAATATCTGTGTTTTCTAATGATCATATGCAACCCCTGTGAAAGGATTGTTCAACCCCCCAAAGGGATCATGACCATGGTTGAGGGCTACTACTCTCGAGGCAGTATTGCAGCTAAAGAGATCCCCATGTTTCTGGGCTCTTGGTCCTAGCTTCTATGCCTTCCTCCCACCCTCTTCCCCTGTTGTGTATGGATGCACTCCCTGGAGAACTCACAAGGAGAGGCCAAAGTTGATTCCAGGCGTCTAATTTAATTACTCTTAACCTTATTATGTTCAGAGACTTAATTTACTTGTATTTATGTGTGTGGCTATGTGGCCACCAGATCTAGAGTGGGAGTTACAGGTGATAGTGAGCAGCCTGACAGCCGGGAACTGAACTCTAGTCTTCTTAAAGAGTAGCCAAGAGTTCTTAACTACTGGCCCTCTCTAGCCCTCTCCACCTTATGATTTGAGACAGGGTCTCTTATTGAACCTTGAGCTCACCATTTAGGCTAGACTGGCTGTCCAGTGAGCTCCCAGGATCTACTGTTTCTGCCCACCACTACCACCACCCACTCACCCCCTTCAGCACTAGAATAACAGGCATACGTTGCCACACCCAACTTTTTAAATGGATGCTGTCAATCAAATTCCAGTTCTCTCTTTATCCACTAAGTCATCTCCCAGACCCTCCCCCTTCTTTTCCCTGAGAAATAGCTCATGAGTGCTTAGACCTGCCTCCTGTCCAAAGAAAGCTGGGATCCACTTTCACACCGAGTCATTTCCAGCCCTTTGGATCATGCCCTCTCCCCACTTCAAAACAGGGTCGGCATCCTTTCATAAGCCAGTGGATGGATCTTTCCATTAGACCTGAGAAAATTATGTGGTGGTGCTTTCATGTCAAAATCTATCCATGGCAGATTGTTCACAGACACCCACATTTTAGAATTTTAAAAATTTTAAATAAAATGCGTATATGGTGACTGTGAGTTTAAACCCTTTATTTTTTTTGTATAAGACTCCATGTGTTCTTTCAATAATTCCTTGCCACTGCGTAGTATATCATCTCAAATCCTTGAGATAAGTTTGTTCCAGAGGCTGATATTGGGATTTTAGCATCATTATCTGATGTGGGATTCCCCTCTGAATACTGTGAATACCATTGGTTAACAAAGAAGCTGCTTTGGGCCTATTGCAGCACAGAATAGGGCAAGGTGGGAATTCATGGCAGATAGAGGAGAAAAGGGTAAGCAGAGTCAAGAAGAAGCCATGCAGTTGCTGCAGGAGACAGACTCACCTGAAGCTTGCCAGTAAACCACGATCCTCATGGTGAAATATAAAATAATAGGAATGGGTTAATATAAGATGTAAGAGCTAGTTAGAAATATGCTTAAGCTATTGGCCAAACATTGGGTGGCCGGGAAATGAACGAGCAGCCTCTGCCAAAAGTACCCAGACAGGAATTATAATTTATTTAAGGCATCAATGACCAAAATCCCTGTGATGGCTAACAGAGAAATTCCCTTTCTATCTAACACTCCATGGGGGGGGGCAAAAATGACATATTCATTTCTATAGTTACTTCCTGATGACCTTAGGATGTTGTTTTCAGGCCCTGGAAGGATAGAATGTTAGTCAAAGGCAATGTGGGAACTTAAAAACATCTGGTTCATTGAGAAGTTGAAAACACAGCATTCACATTGACTGGGTTGGTCCATATCAGCTTTCAGCAAATTCAGGACTCATAGTCATTTGGAGTAAGCTGTTGTCAGCAACTGACACTTGGATGGATTTGTCAGCCAAGTGAAAACCTGTTGAGACAGATACAAACTAACAGAGTTAAAATTTATGAACTCATTTGAAACTTATAGACTCATAGTCTCAGTAACTGAGGAAGGGGAGGAATGCCAAGACCAGAAGAGAGAGAAAAATACCATAATCCTTTTAGCTTGTGAGATCCAAGGTTTAGGACTCTTAATTTTCTGAAATTTATATGAATCTCCATTTTATAAAAAGACATAAAAGTTTTAGATATATTAGCATTATCAATCTGTGCTGAAATCCGGGCTGTAGTAGAAGCAGGTGACAGGTATCTGTAAAACAGCAGGAGTAGATGCACATCCTTGAACCTTAGCAAAAAGTATAGATTTTGGTTAAACAGCATGTAAGCCTATATTCAGAAGACAACCAAAAAAATTTTAAATCTTGAGCTGGTGACCCAAACAGTAAGCAGGCATTGCTCTGTTAGCTTGTCAGAACTCTATTAATGTTAAACTCTGAACTCTTGAAGTCCTGGTATAATGATATTATAGAAGTGGAAAGAAATCCTCTAATACTTTCATATTCAACTTAAGCCATGTTTTATCCTTATAAACTGTATCTGTATTTTTCAGAATAGCCTCTTAGAACCATATAATCCAAGCTTTTGTGCCTTCAGATCCTTGTAACCTGTATTGATGTCCGCAGGCCTTTATATTTTTTAGACCCTCAGAGTTTACGCAGACTCATTGTACAAGCATTGTGTCTTATTTATAATCATCATAGAAGTTAGACTGCCATTTTCACTTACAGACCACAGATGTGATGCTGACAGTTTTAGGAAACATGTTCGGACTTCTCTGTGAAAATCTGAATAGCTAAGAGCTTTAGCCTGTCATTTAATTGGAGCCCAATCACATAGAACCCTGTAACCCAGAGGGTTGCAGTATGATGATTAATTATTAACTTGTATTTTTGACCTGAGTCCTCCTTTCACCTTTAAAGAACATAATCCCATTTTTAACATAAATATTCTGAAGTGAAGAATTACCAGCCTTCTTAATGAAGAAAACCAAACAGAATTTACACAACATGGTCAAACCTCATACAGTAGACTTTACAGCTTCCCTTGAAACTCAGTATTATTCACGTCCCCTGTGGCCTTCTACAACTTTCCATGTATCCTTGGGTTCAGCCCGCCCTCTTTGCTCCTCTGGTTTAGCCAGACATAGACAATTTCCTTTTTTCTTTCCCAATTATTATTCCAGTCTCTTGCATTTTTTCTTATGTTTTCTCTCACTTCCCAGGCAACATGCAAATGTCCATCTAAGTATTTTTCTATGATTTCTTCCAACAATCTAAAACATTGCATAACTACAACATTTTAAACAAAAGCAGAAGTATATATATACATATATATAATAATAGGAATAACTTAAATTTGCATTAACATATAAAAACCTGTAACAATGTGAAACATTTGGGACAAGCAGCAGTTTCCTATATCTTAATCGATAATAATTTGTACCTAATTTCCTTAAAAGCTGATAAGTATTTGTAATCCATTGGGATATAAATGACTAAAACCCGTATTTTTTTCTTTTCCTATGAAAACAAAAGCATAATGTTTCCCAAACATAATGCATCTTTGCTTTTATCTTAAAATTAACGCTTCCCAAAGCATACAGGTTGGTAGAATTCGACATTTTTACTTCAAGCGGTATCAGAACAGGAAAGGGTTAAGGTGGGAAACTGCTGGCCAGCAGAAGAGACCTTGAGTGTTATCACAGTGAAGAAGATTTTCTCTTAGGAAGGAAAGGAGGGGGGAGCAGCGCTGGTGGGCACAGAGTGTGCCCTTGGCTGCCAGTGTTTCTGAAAAAAAAAATTGCTAACTTCTCCGGCCACAATTCCGGATTCTCTGTTTCACATTCGTGCAGTTTTTCCACTGCAAGCAGTCAGTTCCCTGCCACCCCGTTCATGTCTCCCTGTCTTATCCTCTCTGCCCTCCTGAGCATGAGCATCCTGCCCTCTGCAGGAGCTGCTGACGGGCTGTGGGCCAGAGAACAGCAGAGGGAAGTCGCCTTTGCCATGCCTCTCCTTAGAGAAGCTTTTCTTTCAGGACTCAAAGTACTGGAACTGATCCAACAAAATGCACAGGGTGGATGAGGCAGAAGACAACAATGACGGACAAACAGGTACCTGTGCCACTTAAGCTTTTCAAAGACATGAACACATAAGACAGAACAGCAACATAGTAACAGTCCAAACAGACCAAGACAAGGAGCACTCATCCACTCACACCTTTTTAAACCTCTAGACTCATACTCCTTACTGCAGGGAACCAGGGGCACATCCTTCACACATTTCAAAAACTGAAACAATTGCTGTTTTCCTTCCATAGTACCCCTAACCTTTAAAACATCTGTAAGTAAATGTAAAAATTCTAAAAATTTACACAGTTGTGGATGCCCTACCTTGGCACCTCTAACTTTTAAAATATTTATAAGTAAATGTACAAACAACTGTTTACTATTTCTTAGACCTGTAATTATATTAATTCTTACATTCAAGTTACTTCTAACTTATTTTCAGACTGTGCAACTGGCATTTTTAGTATTTACATGTGTGTTTACTTACTTTTATATTTACAGTGCACAGCTCCTGGATAAGCTCACCACAGTTCCCTTTTTCTGAGTGCACTCTTTTAACTCAAGGTGACCATCACATAAGTCCCTGGAATCCAGCCCCACTTTGGGTGCCATATGTCAGAGCTTGCTCCAACAAAGTCGGGTGGGGCATCTGGAAGGGGGCACAAGGTTAAGGAAATACCAGACTGTTAGAAATTGAGACAGAAAATACAGTATAGATCCAGAAGGTCTGTTGGTGAATGCCAACCAGTCTCAAGTTTATTTCAGAGCCTGCTTATATACAAAAGCAGAACAAAGCACAGTATATCACGGTCAGTCAGTATCTAATCATGAGACCACTCCTGTCCTTGAGTAAAAGTTTCCAATTTCTATCTCAATATTCCCGAAGTTTGACATCAGCAGTATTCTTTCTATTAGATACCGTGTTCTTTTCTCATGGTCAAAATGCTCTTTCCCATGGGCTTAATCAGAACTTTGTCACAGCCCTCAAGGACATAGGCAGAGCAGGCAAGCTTGAACTCAAATAATTTGTAAGTCAGAATTAACTCCAGATGGAAACTGAGTCATACATGGACTACCACATACCTCCCATAGTTGTGCTGGGCTCTCCCACAGCAATCACTAAATAACAAAATGCCCCGCTGGCTTGCCTACAGCCTAATCTTTTTTTTTTTTGTATTCTTTTTTTAAAGATTTATTTATTTATTATGTATACAGCATTCTGCCTGCATGTAT